>JANJXV010000033.1:552500-557500 GCA_024803745.1 Megascapheus bottae
GCCCTAACCCTACCCCTAACCCTAACCCTAACCCTTCCACTAACCCTAACCCTACCCCTACCCCTACCCCTAACCCTAACCCTACCGCTAACCCTAATCCACACCCTACGCCTACCCCTACCTCTAACCCTAACCCTAACTCTATTCCTAAACCTAACCATACCCCTAACGCTAACCCTAACCCTAACCCTAACCCTACCCTTAACCGTAACCCTACCCCTAACCCTAACCCTACACTTACCCCTAACCTTATCCCTAACCCTAACCCTAACCCTGAAACCCTAACCGTAACCATACCCCTACCCCTACCCCTAACCTAACCCTAACCCTAACCCTAACCCAACCCTTAACCCTATCCCTACCACTCACTCTAACCCTAACCCTAACCCTAACGCTACCCCTAACCCGAACCTGAACCCTAACCCTAACCCTAACCTTTACCCTAACTGTACCCCTACCCCTACCCCTAACCCAAACACTAACCCTAACCCTCACCCTACCCATAACCAAACCCCTACCACTAACCCTAACCATAACCCTACCCCTAACGCTAACCCTACCCCTAAATTGAAACCTAACCCTACCCCTACCACTAACTTAACCTTAAACCTAACCCTACTCCTACTCCTAACCCTAACCCTAACCCTAACCCTAACTGTACATCTACCCCTACCCCTATCCCTATCCCTACCACTAATCCTAACCCTAACCCTACCCCTACCCCAACCCCTAAACCCTAACCCAAACCCTCACCATACCCCTAACCGTAACCCTAAATCTAACCCTAACCCTACCTCTACCCGTAACCCTAACCCTAAACCTAACCCTAACCCTACCCCTGACCCTAACCCTAACCCTAACTCTACGCCTAACCCTACCATACCCCTAACCCTACCCCTACCCTTAAACCCACCCATAACCCTAACCCTACCCTTAACAATAACCCTAACCCTAACCCTAACCATACCCCTAACGCTAACCCTAACCCTAACCCTAACCCTACCCCTAACCGTAATCCTAACCCTAAAGCTAAGCCTAACCCTACCCCTACAACAACACCTAATCCTAACAGTAAAACCCTAACCCTACCCCTACCCCTACCCCTACCCCAACCCTACCCCACCACTAACCCTAACACTAACCCTACCCCTAACATAAACCCTACTCCTAACCCTACCCCTAACAGTACACCTAAACTTAACCCTAACCCCTAACCCTAACCCTAATCCTAACCCTACACCTACCCCTACCCCTAACCCTACAACTAACCCTAACCCGAACCCTAAAGCTAGCCTTCACCCTACCCCTAATCCGACCCCTACCAATAACCCTAACCTTAACCCTACCCATAACCGTAACCCTAATCCTAACCCTAACCCTACCCTAACCCTAACCCTAACCCTAAAACCCTAACCCTAAAACACTAACCCTAACCCTACCCCTAACCCCACCCCTACCACTAACCCTAGCCCTAACCCTAACCGTAACTGTACACCTACCCCTACCCCTAACCCGAACCCTAACCCTAACCCTAAACCTACCCCTAACCCTAACCCTACCCTTAAAACTACCCCTACCCCTATCCCTAACCCTAACCCTAACCCTAAAACCATTACCCTAACCCTACCGCTACACCTAACTCTAATCCTAACCCTAACCCTACCCCTAACCCTAACCCTACCACTAACCCTAACCCTAACACTAACCCGAACCCTAACCCTAACCCTAACCCTAACCCTAAAACCCTAACCCTAACACTACCGCTACACCTAACTCTAATCCTAACCCTAACCCTACCCCTAACCCTAACCCTACCACTAATTCTAACCCTAAAACTAACCCGAACCCTAACCCTAACCCTACACCTAACCCTAAAACCCTAACCCTACCCTACCTCTACACCTAACCCTAATCCTAACCCTAACCCTACCCCTAACCCTAACTCTACCACTAACCCTAACCCTAACCCTAACCACTAACCCTAACCCTAACCATAACCCTACACCTAACCCTAAAACCCTAACCCTAAACCTACCGGTACACCTAACCCTAATCCTAACCCTAACCCTACCCCTAACCCTAACTCTACCACTAACCCTAACCCTAACCCTAAACCTAAAACTAACCCTACCCCTAACCCTAACCCTAACCCTAATCCTAACCCTAACCCTAACTGTACCCCTACCCCTACCCCTAACCCGAACCCTAACCATAACCTAAACCTACTCCTAACCCTACCCTTACCACTAACCCTAACCCTAAACCTACCCTAACCCTACCCCTAACCCTAACCCTAACCCTAACCCTAACCCTACCCTAACCCTAACCCTAACCCTAATCCTAACCCTAACCCTACCCCTACCCCTACCGCTAACCGTAACCGTAACCCTAACCCTAACCCTTAACCTACCCCTAACTTTAACCCTAGCCCTAACCCTAACCGTAACCGAAACCCTAAACCTAACCCTAACCCTACCCTAACCCTAACCCTAAACCTCATTCTAAACCTAACCCCAACCCTAACACTAACCGTAACCCTAACCCTACCCCTAACGCTAACCCTAACCCTAACCCTAAACCTACCCCTAACGCTAACCGAAAGGCTAACCCTAATCCTACCCCTACCCCTAACCCTAACCCTAACCCTAACACTAACCCTTCCCCTAACCCTAAACCTAACCCTAACCATAACCCTAAACCTACCCCTTACCCTACCTCTACCACTAACCCTAAGCCTAACACTAACCCTAACCCTACCCCTAATGCTAACCCTAACCCTATCCCTAAACCTAACCCTACCCCTGCCCCTACCCCTAACCCTAACCATAACCATAACCCTAACCCTTAAACCCTACCCCTACCCCTACCCCTACCCCTAACCTAACCCTAGCCCTAACCCTACCCCTACCCCTACCCCTAAACCAATCCCTAACCCTAACCCTAACCCTTCCCCTAACCCTACACCTACCACTAACCCTAGCCCTAACCCTAACCCTACTCCTAAACCTAACCCTAACCCTAACTGTACCCCTACCCCTACACCTAACCTGAACCCTAACCCTATCCGTAACCCTACCCCTACCCCTACCACTAACCCTAACCCTACCCCTACCCCTACCACTAACCCTAATCCTAACGATACCCCTAATGCAAACCCTAACCCTAACCCTACCCCTAACCGTAAACCTAACCATAAACCTAAGCCTAATCCTACCCCTACCCCTACCCCTAACCATAATCCTAAAACCCTAACCCTAACCCTACCCCTACCCCTAACTTAACCCTAACCTAACCCTAACTCTACCCCTAACCCTACCCCTACCACTAACCCTAAGCCTAAGCCTAACCCTAACCCTACCCCTACCCCTAACCGTAAAACTAACCGTAACCCTAACTCTACCGTAAACCTAACACTAACCCTACCCCTACCCCTAACCCTAACCATACCCCTAACGCTAACCCTAACCCTAACCCTAAACCTACCCATAACCGTAACCCTAACCCTAAACCTAAGCCTATCCCTACCCCTACCCCTAACCCTAACCCTAACCCTAAAACCCTAACCCTAACCCTACCCCTACCCCTAACCTAACCCTAACCCTAACCCTAACCCTACCCCTAACTCTACCCCTACCACTAACCCTAAGCCTAACCCTAAACCTAAACCTACCCCTACCCCTAACCGTAACCCTAACCCTACCCTAACCCTAACACTAACCCTACCCCTAACCCTAACAATAACCCTACCCCTAACCTACCCCTACCACTAACCCTCACCCTAACACTAACGCTAGCCCTAACCCTACCCCTAACCCTAATCCTAACACTAATGCAAACCCTAACCCTATCCCTAACCGTAACCCTAACCCAAAACCTATGCCTAACTCTACCCCTACCCCTAACCCTAAACCTAATCCTAACCCTAACCCTAAAATCCTAACCCTACCCCTACCCCTACCCCTAACCTAACCCTAACCCTAACCCTAACCCTATCCCTACCCCTAACCTAACCCTAACCCTAGCCCTAACCCTACCATTAAACCTACCCCTACCACTAACCCTAAGCCTAACCCTAACACTAACTCTAACCCTTCCCCTAACCGTAACCCTAACCCTAACCCTACCCTAACCCTGACGCTAACGCTACCCCTACCCCTAACCCTAACCCTAACCCTAAACCTACCCCTAAACCTTCCCCTAACACTAACCCTTACCCTAACACTAACCCTAGCCCTAACCCTAGCCCTAACCCTAACCATAACACAATCCCTGACCCTAACCCTAACCCTAACCCTAAAACCCTAACCGTAACCCTACACCTACCTCTAACCCTAACCCTAACCCTAACCCTACGCCTAACACTACTCCTACCACTAACCCTAACCCTAGCCCTACCCTAACCCTACCCCTAACCCTAACCCTAACCCTAACCCTAATCCTAAACCTAAACCTAACTGTAACCCTACCCCTACCACTAACACTAACCCTAAACATAACACTAACCCTACCCCTAACCGTAACCCTACCGCTTACCCTAACCCTACCCTAACACTAACCCTAACCTTACCCCTAACCCTAACCCTAAACCTAACCCTAACCCTAACTATACCCCTACCCCTAACCCGAACCCAAACCATAAACCTAATTCTACCCCTACCACTAACCCTGAGCCTAACCGTAACCCTAAACCTATCCCTACCCCTAACCTTAACGGTGACCCTAACCCTAACCCTAACCCTAACACTAACCCTACCCCTAACACTAACCCTAACCCTAACCCTAACCGTAACCCTAACCCTAACCCTAAACATACCCCTAACTCTAACCTTAATCCTAAACCTAAACCTAACCCTAACCCTACCCCTACCCCTAAACCTAACCCTAACCCTAACCCTACCCCTACCCCTACCCCTAACCCTAACCCTAACCCTAACGCTAAAACCCTAACCCTACACCTACCCCTAACCCTAACCCTAACCCTAAACCTAAACCTACTCCTA
>JANJXV010000033.1:572500-580000 GCA_024803745.1 Megascapheus bottae
AACCCTAACCCTACCCCACCACTAACCCTAACCCTAACCCTACCCTTAACATTAATCCTACTCCTAACACTACCACTAACCTTAACCCTAAACCTAACGCTACCCCTAACAGTAAACCTAACCCTAAACCTACCCCTAAACATGAAGCTAACCCTAACCCTAACCCTTCCCCTAACCCTAACCCTAAACCTACCCCTACCCCTAACCCTAACCCTAATCCTAACCCTACCCTAAACGGTGACCATAACCCTAAGCCTAACCCTACTCCTAATGCTAAATCTAACCCTAACCCTAACTCTAACCCTAACCCTACCCCTACCCCTAAACCTAAACCTAACCCTAACCCTACCCCTAACCGTAACCCTAACTCTAACCCTACCCCTACCCCTAACCGTAACCCTAACCCTAACCCTAACCCTAGCCCTAACGCTAAACCTAACCCTAACCCTAATATTAACCGTACCACTAAGCCTAAACCTACCCCTAAATCCACCCCTAACCCTAACCCTGACCCTAAGCCTAACCCTACCCCTAAACCTAACCCTAACCCTAAGCCTAACCCTAACCCTAACCCTAACTCTAACCCTAACCCTAACCCTACCCCTAACCCTAACCCTAAACCGAACCCTAACGCTAACTATACCCCTACCCCTACCCCTAACCCGAACCCAAACCATAACCTAACCCTACCCCTAAACCTACCCCTACCACTAACCCTGAGCCTAACCCTAACCCTAATATTAACCGTAGCCCTAACCTTAACTGTGACCCTAAACCTAACCCTAACCCTACCCATAACGCTAACTCTAACCCTAACCCTAATCCTACCCCTACCCCAACCCTACCCATAACCCTAACCCTACGCCTATCCCTAACCCTAACCCTACCCCTAAACATAACCCTAAACCTAACCCTAAACATACTCCTAAATCAAACCCTAATCCTAAATCTAACCCTAACCCTACCCCTACCCTTACCCCTAACCCTAACCCTAACAGTACCCCTACCCCTAACCGTAACCGTAACCCTAACCCTAACCCTAAAACCCTAACCCTAACCCTACCCCTAACCCTAACCCTAACCCTAAACCTACTTCTACACCTACCCCTAAGCCTAAACCTAACCCTAACTGTATCCCTAACCCTACCCCCAACCCGAATCCTACCCCTACCCCTAAACCTAACCCTAACTGTACCCCAACACCTACCCCTAAACCGAACCCTAAACATAACCCTAACCCTACCCTTAACCCTACCCCTACCACTAACCCTATCCCTAACCCTAACCCTAACCCTACTCCAAACCCTAACCCTAACCGTAACCGTAACCCTAACCCTACCCTAACCCTAACCCTAACCCTAAACCTAACCCTAACCCTACCCCTAACCCTAAAGCTAACCCTAACCCTAACCCTAACCCTTCCCCTAACCCTAACCCTAACCCTACCCCTACCACTAACTCTAATCCTAACCCTACCCTTAACGGTGAGCCTAACCCTAAGCCTAACCCTACACCTAATGCTAACTCTAACCCTAACCCTAACCCTAACCCTACCCCTAAACCTAACCCTAAACCTAACCCTACCCCTAACCGTAACCCTAACTCTAACTCTAACCCTAACCTTACCCCCAACCATAACCCTAACCCTAATCATAGCCCTAACGCTAAACCTAACCCTAACCCTACCATTAACCGTACCATTAAGCCTAACCCTACCCCTAACCCCACCCCTAACCCTAACCCTGAACCTAAGCCTAAACCTACTCCTAACCGTAAACCTAACCCTAACCCTAACCCTCCCCCTAACGCTAACTCTAACCCTAACCCTACCCCTAACCCTAACCGTAACCCTAACCCTAACCCTCCCCCTAACGCTAACTCTAACCCTACCCCTACCCCTACCCCTAACCGTAACCCTAACCCTAAACCTAACCCTACCACTAAAGCTAAACCTAACCCTCACCCTAAACCTACCCGTATCACTAACCCTAACCCTAACCCTAACCCTGTACCTAACCCTAACCCTACCACTAACCCTAACCCTGACCCTAACTGTACCCCTAACCTACCCCTAACCCTAACCCTAATCCTAACCCTACCCTTAACCGTGACCCTAACCCTCACCCTAACCCTACCCCTAAGGGTAATCCTAACCCTAACCCTAACCCTAAACCTACCCTTAAGCCTAACCCTAACCCTAACCCTACCCCTAACCCTACCCCTACCCCTAACCCGAACCCTACCGCTAACCCTAACCCAAACCTAACACCTAACCCTAACCATAACGCTAAACCTAACCCTAACCCTAAACCTAACCCTAACCCTAACTATACCCCTAAACCTACCCCTAACCCGAACCCAAACCATAACCCTAACCCTACCCCTAACCCTACCCCTACCACTAACCCTGAGCCTAACCCTAACCCTAAGGGTAACCCTAGCCCTAACCTTAACTGTGACCCCAAACCTAACCCTAACCCTACCCATAACGCTAACTATAACCCTAACCCTAATCCTACCCTTACCCCAACCCTACCCCTAAACGTAACCCTAAACCTAACCCTAACCATACTCCTAAATCTAACCCTAATCCTAAATCTAACCCTAACCCTAACCCTACCCCTAACCCTAACCCTAACCCTAACAGTACCCCTACCCCTACCCGTAACCCTAACCCTAACGCTAACCCTAAAACCCTAACCCAAACCCTAACCCTACGCCTAACCCTAACCCTAAACCTACTCCTACCCCTACCCCTAAGCCTAACCCTAACCCTAACTGTATCCCTAACAATACCCCTAACCCGAATTCTACCCCTACCCCTAACCCTAACCCTAACTGTACTCCTACACCTACCCCTAACCCGAACCCTAACCCTAACCTAACCCTACACCTAAACCTATGCCTACCACTAACCCTAACCCTAACCCTACCCCTACCCCTACCCCTAACCCTAACGCTATCCATACCCCTAACCCTAACCCGAACCCGAACCCTAACCCTAACCCTAACCCTAACCCTAACCGTAACTCTAACCCTAAACGTAAGCCTAAGCCTCCCCTACCCCTAACCATAACCCTAACCCTAAAACCCTACCCTAACCCTACCCCTAACCTAACCCTAACCCTAACCCTACCCCTACTCCTAACCTAACCCAAAGCCTAACCCTAATCCTACCCCTAACCCTACCCCTACCATTAACCCTAAGCCTAACCCTAACCCTACCCTAACCATAACACTAACCCTACCCCTAACCCTAACCCAAACCTAACCCTAAACCTACCCCTAACCATACCCCTACCACTAACCCTCACCCCAACCCTAACGCTAGCCCTAACCCTACCCCTAACCTTAATCCTAACCCACACCCTAACCCTAACCCTAATCCTACACCTAACCGTAACCCTAACCCTAAACCTAAGCCTAAACCTACCCCTAACCCTAACCCTAACCCTACCCCTACCCCTACCCCTACCACTAATCTAACTCTAACCCTAACCCTAACCCTACTCCTACCCCTAACCTAACCCTAACCCTAGACCTAACCCTACGCCTAAACCTACCCCTACCATTAACCCTAAGCCTAACTCTAACCCTATCTCTAAACCTACCCCTAACCGTAACCCTAACCCTACCCCTAACCCTAACCCTACCCAAACCCTAACGCTAATCCTACCCCTAACACTAACCCTAACCCTAACCCTAACCCTAAAACCCTAAACCTAAACCTACCCCTACCCCTAACCCTAACCCTAAACTTAACCCTACCCCTAACCCTACCCCTATCACTAACCCTAACCCTAAACCTAACCCTACCCCTAACCCTAACCATAACCCTAACCCTAATCCTAAGCCTAACCCTAACTGTAACCCTACCCCTACCCCTAACCCGAACCCTAACCCTAACCCTAAACCTAAACCTACCCCTAACCCTAGCCCTACAACTAACCCTAACCCTAACCCTAACCCTAACCCTACACCTAACCGTAACCTTAACCCTTACCCTAACCCTACCCTAACCCTAACCCTAACCCTAATCCTAACCCTAACCCTACCCCTAACCCTAACCCTAAACCTAACCCTAACCCTATCCCTAACCCTACCCCTAACACTAACGCTCACCCTAACCCTAACCCTACCCCTAAACCTCACCCTAACCCTAACCCTAACCGTACCACTAAGCCTAACCCTACCCCTAACCCCACCCTAACCCAGACCCTAAGCCTAACCCTACCTCTAACTGTAACCCTAACCCTAACCATAACCCTCCCCATAATGCTAACCCTCACACTAAACCTAACCCTACGCCTAACCGTAACCCAAACCCTAACGCTAACCCTAACCCTACCCTAAACCTAACCCTAACCCTAATCCTAACCCTAACCCTGACCCTACCCATAACCCTAAACCTAACCCTAACCCTACCCCTAAAGCTAACCCTAACCCTAACCCTATACCTACCCCTAACGCTAACCCTAACCCTAACCCTGTACCTAGCCCTACCATTAAGCCTAACCCGAAACATAACCCTACCCCTAAACCTACCCCTAACGCTAACCCTAAACCTAACCCTGTACCTAACCCTACCATTAAGCCTAACCCTAAACATAACCCTACCCCTAACCCAACACCTAACCCTAACCCTAACCCTCACCCTACCCGTAACCCTAACCCTAACCCTACGGCTAACCCTAATCCACACCCTATGCCTACCCCTACCTCTAACCCAGACCGTAACTCTATCACTAACCCTAACCATACCACTAACGCTAACCCTAACCGTAACCCTAACCCTACCCTTAAGCATAACCCTACCCCTAAACCTAACCATACCCTTAGCCCTAACCCTATCCCTAACCCTAACCTTAACCCTAAAACCCTAATGCTAACCATACCCCTACCCCTACCCCTAACCTAACCCTAACCCTAACCCTAACCCAACTCTTAACCCTATCCCTACCACTCATTCTAACACTAACCCTAACCCTAACCCTACCCCTAACCCAAACCTGAACCCTAACCCTAACCCTATCCCTAACCCTAACTGTATCCTTACCCCTACCCCTTACCGAACACTAACCCTAACCCTCACCCTACCCCTAAGCTTAGCCCTACCACTAACCCTAAACATAACCCTACCCCTAACGCTAACCCTACCCCTATCCCTAACCCTAACCCTAACCCTAACCCTACCCTAAACCTAACCCTAACCCTAATCCTAACCCTAACCCTGACCATACCCCGACCTCTAACCCTAACCCTAACCCTACCCCTAAAGCTAACCCTAGCCCTAACCCTAAACCTACCCCTAACGCTAACCCTAACCCTAACCATAAGCCTATCCCTAACCCTAAATGTACCCCTAACCCTACCCCTAACCCGAACACTAACCCTAACCCTCACCCTACCCCTAACCTTATCCCTACCACTAACCCTAACGCTAACCCTAACCCTAACCCTAACCCTACCCCTAACCATAACCCTAACCCTAAACCTAAGCCTAACCTTACCCCTACCCCTAACCCTAACCCTAACCCTAAAACCCTAACCCTAACCCTACCCCTACCCCTACCCCTACCCCTAACCTAACCCTAACCCTAACCGTACCCATAACCCTAACCTAAACTTAACCCTAACCCTAACCCTAACCCTAAACCTAATCCTAACCCTATCCCTAACCCTACCCCTACCACTAACCCTCACCCCAACCCTAACCCTAACCCTAACCCTAACCCTCACCCTACCCGTAACCCTAACCCTAACCCTACGGCTAACCCTAATCCACACCCTATGCCTACCCCTACCTCTAACCCAGACCGTAACTCTATCACTAACCCTAACCATACCACTAACGCTAACCCTAACCGTAACCCTAACCCTACCCTTAAGCATAACCCTACCCCTAAACCTAACCATACCCTTAGCCCTAACCCTATCCCTAACCCTAACCTTAACCCTAAAACCCTAATGCTAACCATACCCCTACCCCTACCTCTAACCTAACCCTAACCCTAACCCTAACCCAACTCTTAACCCTATCCCTACCACTCATTCTAACACTAACCCTAACCCTAACCCTACCCCTAACCCAAACCTGAACCCTAATCCTAACCCTATCCCTAACCCTAACTGTAACCTTACCCCTACCCCTTACCGAACACTAACCCTAACCCTCACCCTACCCCTAAGCTTAGCCCTACCACTAACCCTAAACATAACCCTACCCCTAACGCTAACCCTACCCCTATCCCTAACCCTAACCCTAACCCTAACCCTACCCTAAACCTAACCCTAACCCTAATCCTAACCCTAACCCTGACCATACCCCGACCTCTAACCCTAACCCTAACCCTACCCCTAAAGCTAACCCTAGCCCTAACCCTAAACCTACCCCTAACGCTAACCCTAACCCTAACCATAACCCTATCCCTAACCCTAAATGTACCCCTACCCCTACCCCTAACCCGAACACTAACCCTAACCCTCACCCTACCCCTAACCTTATCCCTACCACTAACCCTAACGCTAACCCTAACCCTAACCCTAACCCTACCCCTAACCATAACCCTAACCCTAAACCTAAGCCTAACCTTACCCCTACCCCTAACCCTAACCCTAACCCTAAAACCCTAACCCTAACCCTACCCCTACCCCTACCCCTAACCTAACCCTAACCCTAACCGTACCCATAACCCTAACCTAACCTTAACCCTAACCCTAACCCTAACCCTAACCCTAAACCTAATCCTAACCCTATCCCTAACCCTACCCCTACCACTAACCCTCACCCCAACCCTAACCCTAACCCTACCCATAACCCTCACCCTAACCCTAACCCTAACCCTAACCATACCACTAAGCCTAACCCTACCCCTAACCCCACCCCTAACCCTAACCCTGACCCTAAGCCTAACCCTACCCCTAACTGTAACCCTAACCCTTCCACTAACCCTAACCCTCCTCCTAATGCTAACCCTAACCCTAAACCTAACCATACACCTAACCGTAACCCTAACCCTAACCCTAACCTTACCCTACCCCTAGCCCTAACCTTAATCCTAACCCTAAGACTGACCCTATCCCTAACCCTAACCCTAACCCTACCCCTAAACCTAACCCTAACCCTAATCCTAAACCTACCCCTAACGCTAACGCTAAGCCTAACCCTAACCCTGTACCTAACCCAACCATAACCCTAACCCTACCCTTAACCATAACCCTAACCCTAACCATACCCGTAACGATAACCCTAACCCTAACCCTACCCCTAACCGTAACCCTAACCCTAAACCTAAGCCTAAACCTACCCCTACCCGAACCCTAACCCTAACCCTAAAACCCTACCCCTACCCCTACCCCTACCCCTACCCCTAACCTAACCCTAACCCTAACCCTAAACCTACCCCTAACCCTAACCCTAACCCTTCCACTAACCCTAACCCTACGCCTACCCCTAACCATAACCCTAACCCTACCGCTAACCCTAATCCACACCCTACG
>JANJXV010000033.1:585000-597500 GCA_024803745.1 Megascapheus bottae
ACCCTGAACCTAAACCTAACCCTAACCCTACCCCTAACCCTAAAGCTAACCCTAACCATAACCCTAACCCTTCCCCTAACCCTAATCCTAACCCTACCCCTACCCCTAACCCTAACCCTACTCGTAACCCTACCCTTAACGGTGAACCTAACCCTAAGCCTAACCCTACCCCTAATGCTAACTCTAACCCTAACCCTAACCCTAACCCTACCCCTAAACCTAACCCTAACCCTACCCCTAAACGTAACCCTAACTCTAACCCTAACCTTACCCCTAACCATAACCCTAACCCTAACCATAGCCCTAACGCTAAACCTAACCCTAACCCTAACATTAACAGTACCACTAAGCCTAACCCTACCCCTAACCCCACCCCTAACCCTAACCCTGACCCTAAGCCTAACCCCACTCCTAACTGTAACCTTAACCCTAACCCTAACCCTCCCCCTAACGCTAACTCTAACCCTAACCCTACCCCTACACCTAACTGTAACCCTAACCCTAACCCTACCACTAAAGCTAACCCTAACCCTCAACCTAAACCTACCCCTATCGCTAACCCTAACCCTAACCCTCACCATGTACCCAACCCTAACCTTACCCCTAACCCTAACCCTTCCCCTAACCCTAATCCTACCGCTAACCCTAACCCTAATCCTAACCCTATCCTTACCGTGACCCTAACCCTCACCCTAACCCTACCCCTAAGGCTAATCCTAACCCTAACCCTAACCCTAAACCTACCCTTAAGCCTAACCCTAACCCTAACCCTACCCCTAACCCTACCCCTAACCCTAACCCTAACCCTACCGCTAACCCTAACCCAAACCCAACACCTAACCCTAACCATAACCCTAAACCTACCCCTACCCCTACCCCTACCCCTAACCCTAACCCTACCGCTAACCCTAACCCAAACCCTACCCCTACCCCTACCTCTAACCCTAACCCTAACCCTACCCCTAACCCTAACTATACCCCTAACGCTAACCCTACCCCTACCCCTAACGCTACCCTTATCCCTAACCCTATCCCTAACCCTAACCCTAACCCTAAAACCCTAACCCTAACCATTAACCCTAACCCTACGACTCACTATAATCCTAATCCTAACCCTAACCCTACCGCTAACCGAACCTGAACCCTAACCCTAACCCTAACCCTAAACCTAACCCTAACCCTAACTGTCCCCCTACCCCTACCCCTACCCCTACCCCTAACCCGAACACTAACCCTAATCCTAACCCTACCCCTAACCCTACCCCTAACCCTACCCCTAACCCTAACATTACCCTAACCGTAACCCTAACTCTAACCCTAACCCTAACCCTACCCCTAAACCTAACCCTAACTCTACGCCTAACCCTACCATACCCCTAACCCTACCCCTACCCTTAAACCCAACCCTAATCCTAACCCTAATCCTAACTGTACCCCTACCCCTACCCCTAACCTGAACCCTAACCCTAACCCTAAACCTACTCCAAACCCTACCCCTACCACTAAGCCTAACCCTAAACCTACCCTAACCCTACCCCTACCCCTACCACTAACCGTAGCCCTAACCCTAACTGTACCCCTACCCCTACCCCTAACCCGAACCCTAACCCTAACCTAAACCGACCCCTAAACCTATGCCTAACACTAACCCTAACCCTAACCCTACCCCTACCCCTACCCCTAACCCTAACGCTAACCATACCCCTAACCCTAACACGAACCCTAACCCTAACCCTAACCGTAACTGTAACCCTAAACGTAAGCCTAAGCCTCCCCTACCTCTAAACCTAACCCTAACCCTAAAACCCTAACCCTAACCATACCCTTAACCCTACCCCTAACCTACCCCTAACCCTAACCCTAACCCTATCCCTAACCCTACCCCTACCACTAACCCTAAGCCTAACCCTAACCCTACCCATAACGCTAACTCTAACCCTAACCCTAATCCTACCCCACCCCAACCCTACCCCTAACCCTAACTCTAACCCTACGCCTATCCCTAACCCAAACCCTAACCCTACCCCTAACCGTAACCCTAACCCTAACCCTAACCCTACCCTAACCCTAACCCTAAACCTAACCCGAACCCTAACCCTAACCCTACCCCTAACCCTACCCCTGCCACTAACCCTATCCCTAACCCTACCCCACCACTAACCCTAACCCTAACCCTAACGCTACCCCTAACACTAACCCTAACCCTAACACTAACCATCCCCCTAAAGCTAACCCTAACCCTAACCCTAACCCTAAACTTAACCCTACCCCTAACCCTACCCCTAACCCTAACCCTACCCCTAATCCTACCCCTAACCCTAATCCTAACCCTACCCCTAACAGTAACCGTAACCCTAACCGTAACCCTAAGCCGACCGTAACCCTAACCCTAATCCTAATCCTAACCCCAACCCCACCCCTAACCCTAACCTAACCCTAACTATACCCCTAACGCTAACCCTAACACTAACCCTATACCTACCCCTAATGCTAACCCTAACCCTGAACCTAAACCTAACCCTAAACCTACCCCTAACCCTAAAGCTATCCCTAACCATAACCCTAACCCTTCCCCTAACCCTAATCCTACCCCTACCCCTACCCCTAACCCTAACCCTAACCCTACTCGTAACCCTACCCTTAACGGTGAACCTAACCCTAAGCCTAACCCTACCCCTAATGCTAACTCTAACCCTAACCCTAACCCTAACCCTACCCCTAAACCTAACCCTAACCCTAACCCTACCCCTAACCATAACCCTAACTCTAACCCTAACCTTACCCATAACCTAACCCTAACCCTAACCATAGCCCTAACGCTAAACCTAACCCTAACCCTAACATTAACAGTACCACTAAGCCTAACCCTACCCCTAACCCCACCCCTAACCCTAACCCTGACCCTAAGCCTAACCCCACTCCTAACTGTAACCTTAACCCTAACCCTAACCCTCCCCCTAACGCTAACTCTAACCCTAACCCTACCCCTACACCTAACCGTAACCCTAACCCTAAACCTACCACTAAAGCTAACCCTAACCCTCAACCTAAACCTACCCCTATCGCTAACCCTAACCCTAACCCTCACCATGTACCTAACCCTAACCTTACCCCTAACCCTAACCCTTCCCCTAACCCTAATCCTACCGCTAACCCTAACCCTAATCCTAACCCTATCCTTACCGTGACCCTAACCCTCACCCTAACCCTACCCCTAAGGCTAATCCTAACCCTAACCCTAACCCTAAACCTACCATTAAGCCTAACCCTAACCCTAACCCTACCCCTAACCCTACCCCTAACCCTAACCCTAACCCTACCGCTAACCCTAACCCAAACCCAACACCTAACCCTAACCATAACCCTAAACCTACCCCTACCCCTACCCCTACCCCTACCCCTAACCCTAACCCTACCTCTAACCCTAACCCAAACCCTACTCCTACCCCTACCTCTAACCCTAACCCTAACTCTACCCCTAACCCTAACTATACCCCTAACGCTAAACCTACCCCTAACCCTAACGCTACCCTTATCCCTAACCCTATCCCTAACCCTAACCCTAATCCTAAAACCCTAACCCTAACCATAGCCCTACACCTACCCCTAACCTAACCCTAACCCTAACCCAACCCTTAACCCTAACCCTACGACTCACTATAATCCTAATCCTAACCCTAAACCTACCGCTAACCAAACCTGAACCCTGACCCTAACCCTAAACCTAACACTAACACTAACTGTACCCCTACCCCTACCCCTACCCCTACCCCTAACCGGAACACTAACTCTAATCCTAACCCTACCCCTAACCCTACCCCTAACCCTAACATTACCCTAACCGTAACCCTAACTCTAACCCTAACCCTAACCCTACCCCTAAACCTAACCCTAACTCTACGCCTAACCCTACCATACCCCTAACCCTACCCCTACCCTTAAACCCAACCCTAATCCTAACCCTAATCCTAACTGTACCCCTACTCCTACCCCTAACCTGAACCCTAACCATAACCCTAAACCTACCCCAAACCCTACCCCTACCACTAAGCCTAACCCTAAACCTACCCTAACCCTACCCCTAACCGTAAACCTAACCCTTACCCTAACCCTACCCTAACCCTAACCCTAACCTTACCGTAACCCTAATCCTAACCCTAACACTAACTTTACCCCTACCCCTACCCCTAATCTTAACCCTAACCCTAACCTTAACCGTAACCGTAACCATAACCCTAAACCTAACTCTAACCCTACTCTAACCCTAACCATAAACCTCATCCTAACCCTAACCCTAACCGTAAAACTATCCCTACCCCTAACGCTAAGCCTAACCCTAACCCTAAACCTACCCCTAACGCTAACCGTAACCCTAACCCTAACCCTACCCCTAACCCTAACACTAACCCTAACACTAACCCTTCTACTGACCCTAAACCTAACCCTACCCCTACCCCTAACCCTAATCCTAACCCTAACCTTAACGGTGACCCTAACCCTAACCCTAACCCTACCCCTAACGCTAACTCTAACCCTAACCCTAACCTAACCCTAACTGTACCCCGAACCCTAACCCTAACCCGAACCCTAACTCTAAACCTACCCCTAACCCTACCCCTACCACTAACCCTCACCCTAACCCTAACGCTAGTCCTAACCCTACCTCTAACCCTAACCCTAACCCAAACCCTAACGCTAACCCTAACCCTAAAACCCTAAACCTAACCCTACCCCTACCCCTAACCCTAACCCTAAACTTAACCCTACCCCTAACCGTACCCCTACCACTAACCCTAACCATAAACCTAAACCTAACCCTACCCCTACCCCTAACCCTAACCCTAACCCTAATCCTAAGCCTAACATTAACTGTAACCCTACCCCTACCCCTAACCCCAACCCTAACCCTAACCCTAAACCTAAACCTACCCCTACCCTTACCCCTACAACTAACCCTAACCCTAAACCTAACCCTAACCCTACCCCTAACCGTAACCCTAACCCTTACCCTAACCCTACCCTAACCCTAACCCTAATCCTAACTCTAACCCTACCCCTACCCTACACCAACCCCTACCCCCAACCCTAACCCTAAACCTACCCCTAACCCTACCCCTAATCCTAACCCTAACCCTACCCCTAACCCTAACCCTAACCGTACCCCTAACGCTAACTCTAACCTTAACGTAACCCTAACACTAACCCAACCTCTATCCCTAACCCTAACCCTAACGCTAACCCTAACCCTACCCTAACCCGAACTCTAACACTAACCCTAAAACTAACCCTAACGCTAACCTTAACGGTGACCCTAACCCTAACCCTATCCCTACCCATAACGCTAACTCTAACCCTAACGCTAACCCTAACCCTAACCCTAACCCTAAACCTAACCTTAACGGTGACCCTTACCCTAACTCTAACCCTACCCATAACGCTAACTCTAACCCTAACCCTACCCCTATCCCTAACCCTAACCCTAAACCTAAACCTAACCCTAACTGTACCCCTACCCCTACCCCTAACCGTACCCAAACCATAAACCTAAGCCTACCCCTAACCCTACCCCTACCACTAACCCTGAGCATAACCCTAACCCTAACCCTAACCCTAACCCTACCCCTACCCCTAACCCTAACCCTAACCCTACCACTAACCCTACCCCTAACCCTAACACTAACCCTAACCCTACCCCTAACCCTACCTCTAAGCCCATCCCTAACCTTAACCCTAACCCTATCCCTAACCGTAAGCCTAACCCTAACCCTAACCCTACCCTAAACCGAACCCTAACCCTAATCCTAACACTAACCCCACCCCTAACCCTAACCCTAACCCTACCCTTAACACTAACCCTAACCCTAACCCTAAACCTTAACCTAACCTGACCCTACCTCTACCCCTAACCCTAACCATAACCCTACCCGTAACCTTAACCCTTACTCTAACCCTAACCCTACCCGTAACTGTAACCCTAACCCTAACCCTAACCCCAACCCTACCCCTACCGCTAACCCTAACCATAAACCTAACCCTACACCTAACCTTAACCCTAACCCTAACCCTAACCATATCCCTAACGCTAACCCTAACCCTAACCCTAAACCTAACCCTAACCCTACCCCTAACCCTAACCCTAACCATAACCCTAAACCTGACCCTACCTCTACCCCTACCCCTAAACCTAACCCTAACCCTAAAACCCTAACACTAACCCTACCCTAACCCGAACTCTAACCCTAACCCTAACCCTAACCCTAACTCTACCCTTACCCCTACCCCTAACTCGAACCCTAAGCCTAACCCTAACCCTACCCCTAACCCTACCCCTAACACTAACTCTAACCCTAACCCTAACCCTAACCCTACCACTAATCCTAATCCTAACGCTAACCCTAATTGTTCCCCTACCCCTACCGCTAACCAGAACCCTAACCCTAACCCTACCCCTACCCGTACCCCTAACCCTTACCCTAACCCTACCCCTAACTCTACCCCTACAACTAAGCCTAACACTAAACCTAACCCTACCCCTAACCCTACCACTATGACTAACCCTTACCCTAACCCTACCCCTACCCCTAACCCTAACCCTAATCCTAACCCTAATCCTGACCCTAACCCTAATTGTACCCCTACCCCTACACCTAACCCGAACCCTAACCCTAACCCTAAACCTAACCCTAAACCTACCCCTAACACTAACCCTAACCCTAAGCCTACCCTAACCCTACCCGTAACCATAACACTAACCCTAACCCTAACCCTGCCCTAACCCTAACCCTACCCCTAACCCTAATCCTAACCCTATACCTGACCCTACCCCTAGCCCTACCCCTACCTCTAACCCTAACCCTACCCCCAATATTAACCCTAACCCTAACCCTAACCATAACCGTAACCGTAACCGTAACCCTACACGAACCCTAACCCTAAACCTAATCCTAACCCTAACCCCACCCCGAACCCTAACCGTAACCCTAACTCTACCCCTAAATCTAACCCTAACCCTAACCCTAAACCTACCCCTAACGCTAACCGTAACCCTAACCCTAACCCTAACCCTACCTCTAAACCTAAACCTAACCCTAACACTAACCCTTCACCTAACCCTAAAACTAACCCTACCCCTAACACTAACCGTAATCCTAACCCTAACCTCAACGGTGACCCTAACCCTAACACTAACCCTACCCCTAACGCTAACTTTAACCCTAACCCTAACCCTAAACCTAACCCTTACCCTAACTATACACCAACCCCTACCCCTAACCTGAACCCTAACCATAACCCTAACCCTACCCCTTACCCTACCCCTACCACTAACACTAAGCCTAACCCTAACCCGAACCATAACCATACCCTTAATGCTAGCCCTAACCCTAACCCTAAAGCTAAGCCTACCCCTACCCCTACCACTACCCCTACCCCTAACCCCACCCTAACCCTAACCATAACCCTACCCCTAACTGTAACCCTAACCGTAAACCTAACCTAAACCTAACCCTAACCCTAACCATAACCCTAACCCTAAGCCTAACCCTACCCCTACCCCTAGCCCTAACCCTAACCCTAACCCTAAAACCCTAACCCTACCCCTACCCCTACCCCTACCCCTAACCTTTCCCTACCCTGACCCTAACCCTACCCCTAACCCTAACCCTACCACTAACCCTAACCCTAAACCTACCCTAACCCTACCCCTAACCCTAACCCTAAACATACCCCACCACTAACCCTAACACTAAGCCTTCCCCAAACATTAACCCTACTCCTAACCCTTCCCCTAAACCTAACCCTAATCCTAACCCTAATCCTAATCCTACCACTAACCCTACCCCTAACGCTAACCCTAACCCTAATCCTAACCCTAACCCTAACCCTAAACATAACTGTACCCCTACCCCTAACCCTAAACCTACCCCCTAACGCTAACCCTAAACCTAACACCTACCCCTAACCGTAATCCTAACCCTAACCCTAACCCTACCCCTAACCCTACCCCTACCCCTACCCCTACCCCTAACCCAACACCTACCCGTAACCCTAACCCTAACCCAAACCCTAACCCTATCCCTAACCCTAACCCTAAACCTACCCCTAACCCAACACCTAACCCTAACTCTAACCCTAACCCAACCTCTAACCCTAACATTAACCCTAACCCTACCGCTAACCCTAACCCTAACCATAACCCTAACCCTACCCTTAAACGTAACCCTAAACCTAACCCTAACCCTATCCCTAACCGTAACCCTAACTCTAACCGTAACCCTACCATTAAGCGTAACACTAACCCTAACCCTATCCATACCCCTAACACTAACCCTAACCCTAACCCTATCCCTAACCTTACCCCTGGCCCTAACCATAACCCTAACCGTACCCTAAACCTAAACCTAAACCTAACCCTACCCCTAACCCTAAACCTAACCCTGACCCTAACCCTTCCCCTAACCGTAACCCTAACCCAACCCTACCCGTAACCCTAACCCTAATCCTAAACCTATCCTTAACGGTGACCCTAACCCTAACCCTCAACCTACCCCTAACACTAACCTTAACCCTAACCCTAACACTAACGCTAACTGTACCCCTACCCCTAACCCGAACCCTAACCCTAACCCTAACCCTACACCTGACCCTAACCCTAACCCTAACGCTAACCCTAACACTAACTGTACTCCTACCCCTAACCCTGACCCGAACCCTAACCCTAACCCTAACCCTACCCTAAACCTAACCCTACCCCTAACCCTACCCCTAACCCTACCCCTACCACTAACCCTCACCCTAACTCTAACCCTAACCCTAACCCTACCCCTAACCCCAATCCTAACCCTAACCCAAATCCAACCCCTTCCCCTACCCCTAACTCTAACCCTAACCCTAACCCTACACCTAACCCTAACCCTAACCCTAACCCTAACGCTAACCCTAACCCTAACTGTACACCTACCCCTACCCCTGACCCGAACCCTAACCATAACCCTTACCCTACCCTAACCCTACCCCTAACCCTACCCCTAACCCTACCCCTAACCCTACCCCTACCACTAACCCTGACCCTAACTCTAACGCTAACCCTAACCCTACCCCTAACCGCAATCCTAACCCTAACCCAAATCCAACCCCTACCCCTACCCCTAACTCTAACCCTAAACCTAACCCTACCCCTAACCCTACCCCTACCACTAACCCTTACCCTAACCCTAACCCTACCCCTAACCCTACCCCTAACCCTAACCGTGATCCTAATCCTAAATGTACTCCTACCCCTAAGCCGAACCCTAATCCTAACCCTAACCCTACCCCTAACCCTACCCCTACCACTAACCCTAACCCTAACACTAACCCTAACCCTACCCCTAACATTATCCGTAACCGTAACCTAAACCTACCCTAACCCTAACACTAATCCTAACTCTAAACCGAACCCTACCCCTACCCGTACCCATAACCCTAACCCTAACCCTACCCCACCACTAACTCTTACCCTAACCCTACCCCTAACACTAACCCTACTCCTAACCCTAGCCCTAACCCTAACCCTAACCCTACCCCTAACCGTAACACTAACCCTAACCCTAACCCTCCCCCTAACGCTAATCCTAACCCTAAACCTAACCCTACTCCTAACCCTCACCCTAACCCTAAACCTACACCTTACCCTACCCCTAACCCTAACCCTAAATCTAACCCTACCCTAACCGTAACCTTATCCCTAACTCTAAAACTAAGCCGACCCTAACCCTAACTGTAACCCTAATCCTAACCCTAACAACACCCCTAACCCTAAACCTAACCCTAACCCTTCCGCTAACGCTAACCCTTACACTAAACCTATCCCTAACGCTAACCCTAACCCTAAACCTAACCCTAAACCTACCCCTAAACCTACCCCTAATCCTAAAACTAACCCTAACCCTAACCTTTCCCCTAACCCTAACCCTAACCCTAATCATAACGGTGACCCTAACCCTAAGCCTAACCCTACCCCTAACGCTAATTCTAACCCTAACCCTACTCCTAACCGTAACCCTAACCCTAAGCCTAACCCTAACCCTAACGCTAAACCTAACCCTAACCCTAATCCTAACCATACACCTAACTCTAACCCTACACCTAACCCCACCCCTAACCCTAACCCTAAACCTAACGCTCCTCCTAAACGTACACCTAAACCTAACCCTAACCCTCCCCCGAACCCTAACCCTAACCCTAACCCTAACCCTTATACTACCCCTAACCCTAACAATAATCCTAACCCTACCCCTAACCCTAACCCAAACCCTACCCCTACACCTACGCCCATCTCTAACCCTAACCCTAACCCTAACCCTAACCCTAACCATACCCCTAATGCTAACCCTAACCCTACCCCTACCCTTAACCGTAACCGTAACCTTAACCCTAAGCCTAACCCTACCCTAACCGTAACCTAACCCTAATCCTACCCTAACCCCACACCTAAGCCTAACCCTAAACCCAACCCTACCCCTAATGCTAACCCTAACCCTAACCCTAAACCGACCCCTAACGCTAACCCTAACCCTAACCCTACCCCTAACAATATCCCTAACCCTAAACCTACCCCTTACCCTACCCCTAACGTTAACAATAACCCTAACCCTACCCTAACCCTACACCAAACCCTACCCCTAAACCTAACCCTAACTATAACCCTACCCCTAATGATAAACCTAACCCTGCCCCTAACCCTAACCCTAACCCTAACCCTAACCCTTATCGTACCCCTACTCCTAACGCTAATCCTAACCCTACCCCTAACCCTAACCCTAACACTAACCCTACCCCTAACCCTAACAATACCCCTAACCCTATCCCTAACCCTAACGCTACCCCTAACGCTCACCCTAACCCAAACCCTAACACTAACCCTAACCCTACCCCTAAATCTAACCCTAACCCTAACCCTAAACCTAACCCTAGACCTAACCCTAACCCTAACACTAACCCTAACCCTAATCCTAACCCTATTCCTAACCCTAACCTTACCCCTAACCCTAACCCTAATCCTAACCCTAAAACTAACCCTAAAACTAACCCTACCCCTAATCCTACCCCTAACCCTACCTCTAACCCTAACCGTGACCCTAACTCTAACGCTAACCCTACCCCTAACGCTAACCTAACCCTAACCCTAACCCTAAACCTTACCCTGACCCTACCGCTAACACAAACCCTAACCTAACCCTAACCCTACCCCTAACCCTAACCCTACCCCTAACCCTAACTCTACCCATACCCCTAACAATAACCCTAACCCTAAACATAACCCTACACCTTCTCTTACCCCTAACCCTAACCCTAACCCTAACCCAAAGCCAACCCCTACCCCTAACCCTAACCCTAACCCTAAACCTACCCCTAACCCTACCCCTCACCCTAACCCTAACCCTAACCCTACCCTTACCCCTAACCCTAACCCTAACCGTAACCCTAACCCTACCCTACCCCTAACCCTTACCCTAACCCAAACACTACCCCTCCCCCTCTCCCTACCCATACCCCTAACCCTAACACTAACACTAACCCTAACCCTACCCCTATTCGTACACATAACCCTAACCCTAACCCTAAACCTAAACCTACCCCTAACCCTAAACCTGCCCCTAACCCGAACCCTAACCGTACCCCTAACCCTACCCCTAACTCTAACTCTAACCCTACCCCTAACGTCAAACCTAACCCTAACCCTAACCCTACCCCTTCCCCTAACCCTAACCCTCATCCTACCACTAACGCTAACCTTACCCCTAACGCTAACCCTAACCCTAACCCTATTCCTTAACCTAACCCTAACCCTAACCCTACCCCTAACCCTAACCCCAACCCTAACAATACCCCTAAACCTAAACCTAACACTAAGCCAATCACTAACCCTAACCCTAACCTAACTCTAACCCTACCCCTAACCGTAACCCTAACCCTACCCCTAACGCTAAACCTAACCCTAACCCTAAACCTAACCCTACCCCTTCCCCTAACCGAAACCATAACCCTAACCCTAACCGGAACTCTAAACCTAAACAAACCCCTACCCCTAACCCTAACCCTGACACTAACCCTACCCCTAACCCTAACCTAACCCTACCCCTAACCCTAACTCTAACCCTAACAATACCCCTAAACCTAACCCTAAGCCTAACCCTAACCCTAACCCTAACCGGAACCCTAACCCTAACCGTAACCCTACCGATAACCGTAACCCTCACCCTAACCCTAACCCTACCCCTAACGCTACCCCTAACCCTAACCCTAACCCTAACCCTAACCCTAAAACCCTAACCTATCCCTACCCCAATCCCTAACCCAACCCTAACCCTAACCCTAACCCTAACCCTACCCCTAACGCTAACCCTAACCCTAACCCTAACCTAACCCTAACCCTACCATAACCCTAACCCTAACCCTAACCCTACATCAAACCCTAGCCCTAACCCTAACCCTAACTATAACCCTACCCCTAACGCTAA
>JANJXV010000033.1:602500-630000 GCA_024803745.1 Megascapheus bottae
CTAACCCTATCCCTAACCCTAACGCTACCCCTAACGCTCACCCTAACCCAAACCCTAACACTAACCCTAACCCTACCCCTAAATCTAACCCTAACCCTAACCCTAAACCTAACCCTAGACCTAACCCTAACCCTAACACTAACCCTAACCCTAATCCTAACCCTATTCCTAACCCTAACCTTACCCCTAACCCTAACCCTAATCCTAACCCTAAAACTAACCCTAAAACTAACCCTACCCCTAACCCTACCCCTAACCCTACCTCTAACCCTAACCGTGACCCTAACTCTAACGCTAACCCTACCCCTAACGCTAACCTAACCCTAACCCTAACCCTAAACCTTACCCTGACCCTACCGCTAACACAAACCCTAACCTAACCCTAACCCTACCCCTAACCCTAACCCTACCCCTAACCCTAACTCTACCCATACCCCTAACCCTTACCCTAACCCAAACACTACCCCTACCCCTAACCGTAACCCTAACCCTAACCCTAACCATTCCCCTAACGCTAACCCTAACGCTAACCCTAACCCTAACCCTAACCTTACCTGTAACCCTAAACCAAACCCTAACCCTAAACCTAACCCTACCCCTACCCCTAAACCTAACCCTAAGCCTAAAAAAATAACCCTAACCCTACCCCTACTACTATCCCTAACTTAACCCTAGCCATAACCCTAACCCACCCCCACCACTAACCCTCACCATAACCTTAACCCTAACCCTAACCAAAATCCTAACCCTACCATTTACGGTGACCCTAACCCTAACCCTAAACCTACCCCTACCACTATCCCTAACCTAACCCTAGCCATAACCCTAACCCACCCCCACCACTAACCCTCACCCTCACCCTAACCCTAACCCTAACCCTAACCCTAACCCTAACTGTTCCCCTACCCCTACCCCTAACCCGAACCCTAACCCCAAGCGTTACCCTACCCAAACCCTAACCCTACCCCTCACCCTAACTCTAACCCTAACACTAAACCTACACCTAACCCTACGCCTACCACTAGCCCTCACGCTAACCCTAACCCTAACCCCAACCCTAACCCTAACTCAAAACCAAACCCAACCCCTACCCCTACCCCTAACCCTAACACTAACCCTAAAATCCAAACCCTAACCCTAACCCTACCCCTACCCCTACCCCTAACTATAACCTTAAACCTTACCCTACCCCTAACCCTACCGCTACCACTAACCCTAACCCGAACCCTGACCCTAATCCGAAACCTAACCAAAACACTAAGCCTTCCCTTAACCCTACCCCTACCACTTACCCTAACCCTAACTCTAAACCTAACCCTACCCCTAACCCTAATCCGAAACCTAACACTAACCCTACCCTAACCCTAACCCTACACCTACCCCTAACCCTAACCCTAACCCTAACTCAAATCCTAACCGTATCCCTTATCGTAACCGTAACCCTAACCCTAACCCTAACCTTAACCCTAAACCTAACCCTAACCTTAAACCTAACCCTACCCATACCCCTAACCCTAACCCTAACCCTACGCCTAAAACCCTAACCCTAACCCTACGCCTACCCCTATCCCTAACCTAACCCTACCCATAACACTAAACCTACCCTAAACCTAACCCTAACCCTAACACTACCCCTAACCCTAACCCTAACCCAACACCTAACCCTAACTCTACCCCTAACCCTAACCAAAATCCTAACCCTACCCTTAACGGTGACCCTAACACTAACCCTAAACCTACCCCAAACGCTAACTCTCACCCTAAACCTAACCCTACCCCTACCCCTAACCCTAAACCAAACCCTAACTCTAACCCTAACTATACCCCTACCCCTATCCCTAACCCGAACCCTAACCACCACCCTAACCCTACCCTAACCCTAACCCTAACCCTAACCATACCCCTCACCCTAACCCTAACCCTAACCCTAACCCTACCCCTAATGCTACCCCTACCACTAATCCTTACCCTAACCCTAACCCTAAACCTAACCCTACCCCTAACCCCAACACTTACCGTAACCCAAACCCAAACCCAACCCCTACACCTACCCCTAACCCTACCCCTAACACTAACCCTGAAATCCTAAACCTAACCCTACTCCTACCCCTACCGCTACCCCTAACCCTAAACCTACCCCTAACCCTACAAATAACCGTAACCCTAACCCTAACCCTAACCGTCCCCCTAACGCTAACCCTAACCCTAACCCTACCCCTAACCGTAACCCTAACCCTAACCTTAACCCTACCCCTAACCCTAACCCTACACCTAACCCTACCCCTAACCCTAACCCTACCCCTACACGTAACCCTAACCCTAACCCAAACCCTAACCCTATCCCTAACCCTAACCTTAACCCTAACCCTACTCCTAACCCAACACCTAACCCTAACTCTAACCCTAACCCAACCCCTAACACTAACCCTAACCCTAACCCTACCGCTAACCCTAACCCTACCCTTAAACGTAACCCTAACCCTAACCCTAACCATACCCCTAACAGTAACCCTAACCCTAACCCTAACCTTACCCCTGACCCTAAACCTAACCCTCACCCTAAACCTAACCCTACCCCTAACCCTAACCCTAACCCTAAGCCTAAAACCCTAACCCTAACCCTAAACCTAAGCCTAAACCTACCCCTACCCCTAACTCTAACCCTAAACCTACCCCTAACCCTATACCTACCACTAACCCTCACCCTCAACCTAACCCTAACCCTACCCCTAACCCCAACCCTAACCCTAACCCAAACCCAACCCCTAACCCTAACCCTAAACCTAACCCTAAAACCCTAAACTTACCCTATCCCGACCCCTATCCCTGCCCCTAACCCAAACCCTAACCCTAACCCTACCCCTAACCCTACCCCTAGCACTAACCCTAACCCTAACCCTAACCCTAATCCTACCCCTAACTGTAACCCTAACCCTAAACCTAATCCTAACCCTAACCCTACCCTTACCCCTAACCCTACCCCTAACCCTAACCCTACCCCACCACTAACCCCAACCGTAACCCTACCCCTATTAACCCTACTCCTAACCCTACCCCTAACCCTAATCCTAACCCTACCCCTAATCGAAACTGTAACCCTAACCCTAACCTCTCCCTAACGCTAACCCTAACCCTAACGCTAAGCCTAACCCTTCCCTAACCCTAACCCAAACCCTAACACTACCTCTAACCCTAACCCTATTGCTAACCCTACCCTTAACGGTGACCCTCACACTAACCCTAACCCTACCCCTAACGCTAACTCTAACCCTAACCCTAACCCTAACCCTACCCCTAACCCTAAACCTAACCCTAAACCTAACCCTATCCCTAACCCTAACCCTAACTCTAACTCTAACGATACGCCTAACCGTAACCCTAACCCTAACCCTACCCCTAACGCTAAACTTAACCCTAACCCTAACCCTAACTCGAAACCTACCCCTAACCATAAACCTACCCCTAAACCTATCCCTAACCCTACCCCTACCCCTAACCCTACACCCAACCGTAACCCTAACCCTAAGCCTAACCCTAACCCTACTTTAACCCTAACCCTAATCCTAATCCTAATCCTAAACCTAACCCTTCCCCTACCCCTACCCCTAACCCTAACCCTAAGCCTACCACTAACGCTAACCCTAACACTAACCTTAAACCTACCCCTAACGCTAACCCTAACCCTGAACCTAAACCTAACCCTACCCCTAAACCTAACTCTAACACTAACCCTAACCCTTCCCCTATCCCTATCCCTAACCCTAACCCTAACACTACCCCTACCCTAACCCTAACACTAAGCCTACCCCGAACCCTAACCCTAATCCTAAACCTACCCTTAACCGTGACCCTAACCCTCACCCTAACCGTACCCCTAACCCTAACCCTACCCCGAACCCAACACCTAACCCTAACCCTACCCCTACCCCTACCCATAACCCTAACCCTAACACTTACCCTAACCCTACCGCTAACCCTAACCCAAACCCTACCCCTAATCCTACCCCTAACTATAACCTAACTCTACCCCTAACCCTAACCCTAACCCTACCCCTACCCCTACCCCTAACCCTAACCATAACCCTAACCCCACCCCTAACCTTAACCGTAACCCTAACCCTAACCATACCCCTAACGCTAACCCTAACCCTAACCCTAAACTTAACCCTACCCCTACCCCTACACCTAACCCTAACCGTAAACCTAATCCTACCCCTACCCCTACCCCTAACCCTAACCCTAACCCTAAAACTCGAACCCTAACCTTACCCCTACCCCTACCCCTAACTTAACCCTAGCCCTAACCCTACCGCTAATAATAACCCTACCCCTAACCCTACCCCTAACCCTAACCCTAACCCTAACCCTACCCCTAATCCTAACCCAAACACTAACCCTACCCCCAACCCTAACCCTAACCCTACCCCTAACCCTACCTCTACCAGTAACCCTAACTCTAACCCTAACCCTATCCCTAACCCTACCCCTATCACTAACACTAACCCTAACCGTAACCCTAACCCTATCCGTAAACGTAACCCTAACCCTAACCCAAACCCTAACGCTACCCCTACGCCAACCCTGAAGCCTAACCCTAACCCTACCCCTAACCCTACTCCTCACCCTAACCCTAAACCTAACCCTGCCCTTAACCGTTTCCCTAAACCTCACCCTAACCCTACCCCAAACGCTAACCCTAACCCAAACCCTAAACCTAACCATACCCCTAACCCTAACCCTAACCCTACCCCTAACCCTACCCCTAACCCAACCCCTAACACTATCCCAAACCCTAACCCTACACCTAACCCTAACCTAACCCTAACCCTACCGCTAACCCTAACCCAAACTCTACTGCTACCCCTACCCCTAACCCAAACCCTAACCCTACCCCTAACCCTAAACCTAACCCTAACACTACCCCTACACCTACCCCTAACCCTAACCCTCCCCTAACCCTACCCCTAACCCTAACCCTAACCCTACCCCTAACCCTAAACCTAACCCTAACCCTACCCCTACACCTACCCCTAACCCTAACCCTCCCCTAACCCTACACCTAACCCTAACCCTAACCCCAATCCCTACCCCTAACCCTACCCCTACCAGTAACCCTAACCCTAACCCTAACTCTACTCCTAACCCGACACCTACCATTAACCCTAACCCTGACCTAACCCTAACCATACCCCTAAACGTAACCCTAACCCTAAGCCTAACACTAACCCTACCCCTACCCCTACCCCTAACCCGAACCCTAACTCTACCCCTAACCCTACCCCTCACCCTAACCCTAACCCTAACCCTAACCCTAAACCTACCCTTAACAGTTTCCCTAAACCTCACCCTAACCCTACCCCAAACGCTAACCCTAACCCTAACCCTAACCCTAACCATACCCCTAACCCTACCCCTGACCCAACCCCTAACCCTAACCCTTACCCTACTGCTTACACCAACCCAAACCCTACCGCTACCCCTACCCCTAAACCAAACCCTAACCCTACCCCTAACACTAAACCTAACCCTAACCCTATCCCTACCCCTAACCATAACCCTAACCCTAACCCTAACAATATCCCTAAAGCTAACCATAACACTAACCATAACCCTACACCTATCCCTAACCCTAACCCTAACCCTAACCCTAACACTAACTCTAACCCTATAACCCTAACCCTAACCCTAACCCTACCCCTACACCTAACCCTAACCTCCAACCCTACACCTACCACTAACCCTACCCCTAACCCTACCCCTAACCCTACCCCTACCCTAACCCTAACCCTAACCCTAACCCTAACCCCTACCCTACCCCTACCCCTAACCCTAACCCTAACCCTAACCTCCAACCCTACACCTACCACTAACCCTAACCCTAACCCTAACCCTACCCCTGCCCCTAACCCTAACCCTAACCCTAACCCTAATCCTAAACCTAAACCTAACTGTACCCCTACCCCTACCCCTAACCCGAACCCTAACCATAACCCTAATTCTACCCCTAACAATACCCCTACCACTAACCCTAACCCTAACCCTAACCCTACTCCAACCCTAACCCTACCCCTAACCCTAACACTAACCTACCCTAACCCTAACCCTACCCCTACCACTACCCCTACCCTTAACCCTAACCCTAACTCTAACCCTACCCCTAACCCTAAACTTAACCCTAACCCTAATCCTAAACCTAACCCTAACTGTACCCCTACCCCTACCCCTAATACGAACGCTAAACATAGCCGTAACCCTACCCCTAACCCTACCCCTACCACTAAACCTAACCCTAACCCTACCCCTAACCCTAACCATAAAACCCTAACCCTAACCCAACCCCTACCCTAACCCTAACCCTACCCCTAACCCTACCCCTACCACTAACCCTAACATTAACCCTAACACTACCCTTAACCCTAACCCTAACCCTAACCCCAATCCTAACCGTAACCCTAACTGTACCCCCTACCCCTAACCCCGAACCCTAATCCTAACCCTAAATCCACCAATAACCCAACCCCTACCACTAAACCTAACCCTAACCCTAACCCTAAACCTACCCCTAAACGTAAACCTAACCATAACCCTAACCCTAATCGTAACCCTAACCCTTCCCCTACCCCTACCCCTAACCCTAACCCTACCCAACCACTAACCCTAACCCTACACCTACCCCTAACATTAACCCTACTCCTAACCCTACCCCTAACATTAACCCTAACCCTAACCTTACCCCTAACCGAAAACCTAACCCTAAACCTAACCCTCCCCCTAAACCTAACCCTAACCCTAACCATAACCCTAACCCTAACCCTTCCCCTACCCCTACCCCTACCCCTAACCCTAACCCTAATCCTAACCCTACCCTTAATGGTGACCCTGACACTAATTCTAGCCCTACCCCCAACGCTAACTCTAACCCTAACCCTAACCTTAACCCTAACCCTAACCCTAACCCTAACCCTAACCCTAACCATAACCCTAACCCTACCCCTAACTCTACCCCTAAGTTAACCCTAGCCCTAACCCTAACCCTAAACCTACCCCTACCCCTACCCCTACCCCTAACCCTACCCAACCACTAACCTTAACCCTAACCCTAACCTTACCCCTAACCGTAACCCTAAACCTAAACCTAACCTTCCCCCAAACGCTAACCCTAACCCTAACCCTAACCCTTCCCCTAACCCTAGCCCTAAACCTAAACCTAACCATACCCCTAACCCATATCCTAACCCTACCCTTAACGGTGACCCTAACACTAACTTTAACCCTACGCCTAACGCTAACTCTAACCCTAACCCTAACCCTACCCCTAACCATAACCCTAAACCTAACCCTATCCCTAACCGTAACCCTACCTCTAACCCTATCCCTACCCCTAACCGTAACCCTAACCCTAACCCTACCCCTAACACTAACCTTACCCCTAACCGTAACCCTAACCCTACCCCTAAATCTAACCCTACCCCTCACCCTTCCCCTAACCCTAAACCTAACCCTAACCCTAACCCTACACCTAACGTTAAACCTAACCTTAACCCTAACCCTAACCCTACCCATAATGCTAACCCTAAACCTAACCCTAACCCTACCCCTATCCGTAACCCTAACCCTAACCCTACCCCTACCCTACCCTAACCCTAACCCTACCCCTAACCCTAAACTTAACCCTACCCCTAAAGCTAACCGTAACCCTAACCCTAAACCTACACCTAAAGCTAACCCTAACCCTACCCCTAACCCTGAACCTAACCCTAACCCTACCCCTAACCCTACCCCTAACCCTGACACTTCCCCTAACCCTAACCATATCCCTACCCCTAACCCTAACCCTAATCCTAACCCTATCCTTAACCGTGACCCTAACCCTCACCCTAACCCTACACCTAACGGTTACCCTAAACCTAACCCTAACCCTAACCCTACCCCTAACCCTAACCCTAATCCTAACCCTACCCCTAACCCTATCCCTAACCCAACACCTAACCCTAACCCTAACCCTAACCCTACCCCTAACCCTAACTCTAACCATAACGCTAACCCTACCGCTAACCCTAACCCAAACCCTACCCGTAGCCCTACCCCTAACCCTAACTCTACCTCTAACCCTAACCCTAACCCTAACCCTAAACCTACCCGTACCCCTACCCCTAACCCTAATCCTAAAACCCAAAACATAACCCTACCCCTACCCCTACCCCTAACCCTAACTCTAAGCCTAACCCAACCCCTAACCCTACCGTACCACTAACCCTAACCCTACCCCTATCCCTAATCCTAAACCTAACCCTTATCCTAAACCTCACCCTAACTGTACCCCTACCCCTTCCCCCTAAGCAGAACCCTAACCCAAACCCTAACCCTATCGGTAACCCTACCCTACCACTAACCCTAAACCTAACCCTAACCCTACCCCTAACCCTAGCCCTAAAATCCTAACCCTAACCCTACCCCTACCCTAACCCTAACCCTAACTCTAACCCTAACCTATCCCTACCCCTAACCCTATCCCTACCACTACCCCTACCCCTAACCCTAACCCTAAACCTACCCCTAACCCTAACCCTAACCCTAATCCTAAACCTAAACATAACTGTACCCCTACCCATACCCCTAACACGAACCCTAACCATAACCCTAACCCTACCCCTAAACCTACCCCAACAACTAAACCTAAACCTAACCCTAACCCTAAGCCTACCCGTAATCCTAACCCTAAAACACTAACCCTAACCCTACCCCTACCCCTAACCTAACCCTAACCCTAACCCTAACGCTACCCCTAACCCCAACACTAACCCTAACCCTAACCCTAACACTAAAACCCTAACACTAACCCTACCCCTACCCCTAACCCTACCCCTAACCCTAACCTTAACCCTAACACTACCCTAACCCTACCCCTACCACTAACCCTAACCCTAACCCTAACCCTAACCCTAACGATACCCCTAACCCGACCCCTAACCCTAACACTAACCCTAACCCTAAAACCCTAACCCTACCCCTACCACTAACGCTAACCCTAACCCTAACCCTACCCCAAATCCTAACCCTAACCCTATCTCTACCCCTACCCCGAACCCTAACACTATAACCCTAACCCTACCCCTACCCCTACCCCTAACCATAACCCTAACCCTACCCCTACCCCTAACCGTAACCCTAACACTAAACCTAACCATACCCCTAATGCTAAACCTAAACCTAACCCTAAACTTAACCCTACCCCTAACCGTAACCCAAACCCTAACCGTAAACCTAACCCTACCCCTACCCCTACCCCTACCCCTAACCCTAAATTTAAAACCTAATCCTAACCCTACCCCTAACTCTACCCCTAAGTTAACCCTAGCCCTAACCCTACCCCTACCACTAACCCTACCCCTAACCCTACCCCTAACACTAAACCTTACCCTGACCCTAAACATACCCCCAACCCTACCCTTACCAGTAACCCTAACCCTAACCCTAACCGTACCCCTAATCCTACCCCTACCACTAACCCTAACCCTGACCTAACCCTAACCGTACCCCTAAACGTAACCCTAACCCTAAGCCTAACACTAACCCTACCCCTACGTCTACCCCTAAACCGAACCCTAAACCTAACCCTAACCCTACCCCTAACCCTACCCTTCACCCTAACCCTAACTCTAACCCTACCCTTAACAGTTTCCCTAAACCTCACCCTAACCCTACCCGTAACACTAAACATAAAAACATAACCCTAACCCAACCCCTACCCTAACCCTAACCCTACCCCTAACCCTACCCCTACCAGTAACCCTAACCCTAACCCTAACACTACCCTTACCCCTAACCCTAACCCTAACCCTAATCCTAACCCTAACCCTAACTGTACCCCTACCTCTACCCCTAACCCCGAACCCTAATCCTAACCCTAAATCCACCACTAACCCAACTCCTACCACTAAACCTAACCCTCACCCTAACCCTAAACCTACCCCTAAACGTAAACCTAACCATAACCCTAACCCTAATCCTAAACCTAACCCTTCCCCTACCCCTACCCCTAGCCCTAACCCTACCCAACCACTAACCCTAACCCTACACCTACCCCTAACATTAACCCTACTCCTAACCCTACCTCTAACATTAACCCTAACCCTAAACTTACCCCTAACCGAAACCCTAACCCTAAACCTAACCCTCCCCCTAACGCTAACCCTAACCCTAACCCTAACCCTTCCCCTAACCCTAACCCTAACCCTACCCCTAACCCTAACCCTAATCCTAACCCTACCCTTAATATTGACCCTAACACTAACTCTAGCCCTACCCCCAACGCTAACTCTAAACCTAAACCTAAACTTAACCCTAACCCTACCCCTAACCCTAAACCTAACACTAACCCTACCCCGACCACTAACCCTAACCCTAACCCTAACCCTAACCCTATCCTTAACCCTAACCCTAACCCTAAACCTAATCCTAACCTTAACCCTAACGGTACCCGTACCCCTACCCTAACCCCAAACCGTAATCCTAACCCTAACCCTACCCCTAACCCTACCCTTACCACTAAACATAACCCAAACTCTAACCCTAAACCTACCCCTAACCGTAACCCTAACCATAACCATAACCCTAATCCTAATCATAACCCTACCCCTAACCCTAACCCTACCCCTAACCCTACCCAACCACTAACCCTAACCCTAACCCTAACCCTAACCCTAACCCTAACATTAACCCTAACCCTACCCCTAACCGTAACCCTAACCCTAAACCTAGCCTTCCCCCTAACGCTAACCCTAAACCTAACCCTAACCCTAACCCTTCCCCTAACCCTAGCCCTAACCCTAAACCTACCCCTACCCTTAACGGTGACCCTAACACTAACTCTAACCCTATCCCTAACGCTAACCCTAACCCTAACCCTAACCCTACCCCTACCCCTTACCCTAACCCTAAACCTAACCCTATCCCTAACCGTAACCCTACCTCTAACCCTAACCCTACCCCTAACCGTAACCCTAACGCTAACCCTAAACCTACCCCTAACACTAACCTTAACCCTAACCCTAATCCTAACCCTACGCCTAAACCTAACCCTACCCCTAACCCTTCCGCTAAACCTAACCCTAACCCTAACCCTACCCCTAACCGTAACCCTAACCCTAACCCTAACCCTACCCTTAACGCTAACCCTAAACCTAACCCTAACCATACCCCTAACCGTAACCCTAACCCTAACCCTACCCTACCCTAACCCTAACCCTACCCCTAACCCTAACCTTAACCCTACCCCTAAAGCTAATCATAACCCTAACCCTAAACCTACACCTAAAGCTAACCCTAACCCTAACCCTAACCCTGAACCTAACCCTAACTCTACCCCTAACCCTACCCCTAACCCTAACACTTCCCCTAACCCTAACCCTAACCCTACCCCTAACCCTAACCCTAATCCTAACCCTACCCTTAACCGTGACCCTAACCCTCACCTTCACCCTACCCCTAACGGCTACCCTAAACCTAACCCTAACCCTAACCCTACCCCTAACCCTAACCCTAACCCTAATCCTAAACCTACCCCTAACACTATCCCTAACCCAACACCTAACCCTAACCCTAACCCTAACCCTATCCCTAACTCTAACCATAACTCTAACCCTACCGCTAACCCTAACCCAAACCCTACCCGTAACCCTACCCCTAACCCTAACACTACCCCTAACCCTAACCCTAACCCTAAACCTACCCGTACCCCTATCCCTACCCCTAACCCTAATCCTAAAACCCAAACCGTAGCCCTACCCCAACCCCTACCCCTAACCCTAACTCTAACTCTAACCCTACCCCTACCCCTACCCTACCACTAACCCTAACCCTACCCCTACCCCTAACCCTAACCCTAACCCTAAACCAGACCCTTATCCTAAACCTAACCCTAACTGTACCCCTACCCGTTCCCCCTAAGCTGAACCCTAACCCTAAGCCTAACCCTACCGGTAACCCTACCCTACCACTAACCCTAAACCTAACCTTAACCCTACCCCTAAACCTAGCCCTAAATTCCTAACCCTACCCCTACTCCTACCCTAACACTAACCCTAACTCTAACCCTAACCTATCCCTACCCCTAACCCTACCACTACCCCTACACCTACCCCTAACCCTAACCCTACCCGTAACCCTAACCCTAACACCAACCCTAATCCTAAACCTTACTCTAACTGTACCCCTATCCATACCCCTAACACGAACCCTAACCATAACCCTAACCCTACCCCTAAACCTACCCCTACAACTAAACCTAAACCTAACTCTTACCCTGACCCTAACCCTACCCGTAATCCTAACCCTAAAACACTAACCCTAACCCTACCCCTACCCCTAACCTAACCCTAACCCTAACCCTAACCCTAACGCTACCCCTAACCCCAACACTAACCCTAACCCTAACCCTAACCCTAAAACCCTAAACCTAACCCTACACCTACCCCTACCCCTAACCCTAACCCTAACCCTATCACTACCCCTAACCCTACCCCTACAACTAACCCTAACCCTAACCCTAACCCTACCCCTAACCCTAAACCTAACCCTAACACTAACCCTAACCCTAAAACCCTAACCTATCCCTACCCCAATCCCTAACCCAACCCTAACCCTAACCCTAACCCTAACCCTAACCCTACCCCTAACGCTAACCCTAACCCTTACCCTAACCTAACCCTAACCCTACCATAACCCTAACCCTAACCCTAACCCTACATCAAACCCTAGCCCTAACCCTAACCCTAACTATAACCCTACCCCTAACGCTAAACCTAACCCTGCCCCTAACCCTAACCCTAACCCTTATCCTACCCCTACTCCTAACGCTAATCCTAACCCTACCTCTAACCCTAACACTAACGCAAACCCTACCCCTAACCCTAACAATACCCCTAACCCTAACCCTAACCCTACCCCTAACGCTCACCCTAACCCAAACCCTAACACTAACCCTAACCCTACCCATAAACCTAACCCTAACCCTAAACCTAAACCTAGGCCTAACCCTAACCCTAACCATAACCCTAGCCCTAGCCCTAGACCTAACTGTAATCTAACCCTAACCCTAGGCCTAGCTCTAACCCTACCCCCACCCCTACCCCTAACCCTAACCCTACCCCTAACCCTAACCCTAACCCTAACCCTATTCCTAATCCTAACCCTAACCCTACCCCTAACCCTAACCGTAACAATACTCCTAACTCTAACCCTAAGCCTAACCAAACCTAACCCTAACCCTAACCCTAACCGGAATCCAAACCTAAACGTAACCCTACCGATAACCTTAACCCTAACCCTAACCCTAACCCCACCCCTAACGCTAACCCTAACACTACCCGTAACCCCAACCCTAACCCTAACCCTAACCTTATTCCTAAACCTAACCCTAACCCTAACCCTTACAATACCCCTAACCCTGACCCTAACCCTAACCCTACCCCTAACGCTAACCCTAACCGTAACCCTACCCCTAACCCTAACAATATCCCTAACCCTAACCCTATCCCTAACCCTACCCCTAACCCTACCCCTAACCCAAACTCTAACCCTACCCCTAACGCTAACCCTAACCCTAACCCTAACCATACCCGTAACGCTAACCCTAACCCTAACCTTAACCCTACCCTTAACCGTAACCCTACCCCTAACCCTAACCATACCCTTACCCCTAACCCTATCCCTAACCCGAACCCTAAAACCCTAACTGTAACAATACCCCTACCCCTACCCCTACCCCTAACCTAACCCTAACCTTAACCCTAACCCAACCCTTAACCCTATCCCTACTATTCACTCTAACCCTAACCCTAACCCTAACCCTACCCCTAACCCGAACCTGAACAGTAACCCTAACCCTATCCCTAACCCGAACACTAACCCTAACCCTCACCCTACCCATAACCTTACCCCTACCCCTAACCCTAACCCTACCCCTACCCCTAACCCTAACTCTAGCCCTACCCCTAACCCTACCCCAATCCCTAACCCTAACCATAACCCTAACCCTACCCCTAAAGCTACCCCTAACAATAACCCTAACCATACCCCTAACCATAACCGTAAATCTAACCCTAACCCTACCTCTAACCCTAACCCTAACCCTACCCTAAACCTAACCCTAATCCTAACCCTAACCCTGAACCTACACCTAAACCTAACCCTAACCCTACCCATAAAGCTAACCCTAACCCTAACCCTAAACGTACCCCTAACGTTAACCCAAACCCTAACCCTAACCCTACCCCTGACCCTAACCCTAACCCTAACTCTACGCCTAACCCTACCATACCCCTAACCCTACCCCTACACTTAAACCCAACCATAACCCCAACCATACACTTAACCATAACCCTAACCCTAACCCTAACCATACCCCTAACGCTAACCCTAACCCTAACCCTAACCCTACCCCTAACCGTAACCCTAACCCTAAACCTAAGCCTAACCCTACCCCTACCCCTAACCCTAACCCTAAAACCCTAACCCTACCCCTACCCCTACCCCTACCCCTAACCGAACCCTAACCCTAACCCTAACCCTAACCCTCACCCTCACCCTAACCCTAACCCTCACCCTCACCCTCATCCTAACCTACCCTAACTCTACATCAAACCCTAGCCGTAACCCTAACCCTAACTATAACCCTACCCCTAACGCTAAACCTAACCCTGCCCCTAACCCTAACCCTAACCCTTATCCTACCCCTACTCCTAACGCTAATCCTAACCCTACCACTAACCCTAACCATAACCCAAACCCTACCCCTAACCCTAAGAATACCCCTAACCCTAACCCTAACCCTAACCCTACCCCTAACGCTCACCCTAACCCAAACCCTAACACTAACCCTAACCCTACCCCTAAACCTAACCCTAGACCTAACCCTAACCATAACCCTAGCCCTAGCCCTAACTATAATCTAACCCTAACCCTAGCCCTAGCTCTACCCCTACCCCCACCCCTAACCCTACCCCTAACCCTACCCCTAACCCTAACCCTATCCCTACCCTTAACCCTAACCCTACCTCTAACCCTAACTCTACCCCTAACCCTAATCCTAAGCCTACCCCTACCCCTACCCCTAACCCTAATCCTAACCCTAAAACCCTAACCCTAATCCTAACCCTAACCCTAACCCTAATCCTAACACTAACCCTAACCCTAGCCCTAGCCCTAACCGTAACTCTAGCCCTAACCCTAGCCCTAGCCCTTGCTCTAACCCTAACCCTAACCCTATCCCTAGTCCTAACTCTAACCCTAACCCTAGCAAGAGCTCTAACCCTAACCGTAACCCTAAACCTAAACCTAAACCTAACCCTATACCCAGCCCTAGCCCTCACCCTAACGCTAACTCGGACCCTAACCCTAACCTTACCCCAAACCTAACCCTAACCCTAACTTAACCCTAAAACTACCCCTAGCCCTAACCCTAACCGTAGCCCTAGCCCTATCCTGAACCCTACCCCTTCCCCTAACGCAACCCCTAACCCTAACCCTAACCCTAACCTACCCCTAACCATACCCCTAACCCTAATCCTAAACCTAACCCTAACCCTAACCCAAACCCTACCCTACTCGTAACCCTAAATCTAACCCTAACCCTAACCCTAACCCTAAACCTCCCCCTAACGATAACCTTTACCCTAACCCTAACCGTAACAATAACCCTATCCCTAAGGATAACCTTAGCCCTAACCCTATCCCTAACCCTAACCGGAACCCTAACCCTAACCCTACCCCTAACCCTACCCCTAAATCTAACCCTAAACCGAACCCTATCCCTAACCCTACCCATAACCCTAAACCTAACCGTAACCCTAACCCTACCCTTACCCCTAACCCTAACCCTAACCCTAACCCTACCCCTAACCCTAACTCTACCCATACCCCTAACAATAACCCTAACCCTAAACATAACCCTACACCTTCTCTTACCCCTAACCCTAACCCTAACCCTAACCCAAAGCCAACCCCTACCCCTAACCCTAACCCTAACCCTAAACCTACCCCTAACCCTACCCCTCACCCTAACCCTAACCCTAACCCTACCCTTACCCCTAACCCTAACCCTAACCGTAACCCTAACCCTACCCTACTCCTAACCCTTACCCTAACCCAAACACTACCCCTCCCCCTCTCCCTACCCATACCCCTAACCCTAACACTAACACTAACCCTAACCCTACCCCTATTCGTACACATAACCCTAACCCTAACCCTAAACCTAAACCTACCCCTAACCCTAAACCTGCCCCTAACCCGAACCCTAACCGTACCCCTAACCCTACCCCTAACTCTAACTCTAACCCTACCCCTAACGTCAAACCTAACCCTAACCCTAACCCTACCCCTTCCCCTAACCCTAACCCTCATCCTACCACTAACGCTAACCTTACCCCTAACGCTAACCCTAACCCTAACCCTATTCCTTAACCTAACCCTAACCCTAACCCTACCCCTAACCCTAACCCCAACCCTAACAATACCCCTAAACCTAAACCTAACCCTAAGCCAATCACTAACCCTAACCCTAACCTAACTCTAACCCTACCCCTAACCGTAACCCTAACCCTACCCCTAACGCTAAACCTAACCCTAACCCTAAACCTAACCCTACCCCTTCCCCTAACCGAAACCATAACCCTAACCCTAACCGGAACTCTAAACCTAAACAAACCCCTACCCCTAACCATAACCCTGACCCTAACCCTACCCCTAACCCTAACCTAACCCTACTCCTAACCCTAACTCTAACCCTAACAATACCCCTAAACCTAACCCTAAGCCTAACCCTAACCCTAACCCTAACCGGAACCCTAACCCTAACCGTAACCCTACCGATAACCGTAACCCTCACCCTAACCCTAACCCTACCCCTAACGCTACCCCTAACCCTAACCCTAACCCTAACCCTAACACTACCCGTAACCCTAACCCTAATCCTAACCCTACACCTAACGCTAACACTAACCCTAATCCTAACCTTATTCCTAACCCTAACCCTAACCCTACCCCTGACCCTAACCTAACCCTAACCCTTACAATACCCGTAACCCTGACCCTAACCCTACCCCTACCCCTAACGCTAACCCTAACCCTAACTCTAACCCTAACCCTAATCCTAACCCTAACAATATCCCTAACCCTAAACCTACCGCTAACCCTACCCCTACCCGTAAAGGTGACCCTAACCCTAAGCCAAACCCTACGCCTATGCTAACTCTAATCCTAACCCTAAACCTAACCCTACCCATAACCTAACCCTAACCCTAACCCTAACCGTAACCCTAACTCTAACCCTAACCCTACCCCTAACCGTAACCCTAAACCTAACCCTACCCTTAACGCTAAACCTAACCCTTACCCTAACGCTAACCCTAACCCTAACCGTACCACTAAGCCTAACCCTACCCCTAACCCCAACCCTAACCCTAACCCTGACCCTAAGCCTAACCCTACCCCTACCCGTAACCCTAACCCTAACCCTAACCCTCCCCCTAATGCTAACCCTAACCCTACGCCTAACCGTAACCCTAACCCTAACCCTAACCCTACCCTAACCCTAACACTAATCCTAACCCTGACCCTGACCCTACACCTAACCCTAACCCTAACCCTAACCCTACCCATAAAGCTAACCCTAACCCTAACCCTAAACGTACCCCTAACGTTAACCCTAACCCTAACCCTAACCCTGTATCTAACCCTACCCTTAAGCCTAACCCTACCCCTAACCCTACCCCTAACCCTATCCCTAACCCAACACCTAACCCTAACCCTACCCCTACCCCTAACCCTAACTCTAACCCTAACAATACCCCTAAACCTAACCCTAAGCCTAACCCTAACCCTAACCCTAACCGGAACCCTAACCCTAACCGTAACCCTACCGATAACCGTAACCCTCACCCTAACCCTAACCCTACCCCTAACGCTACCCCTAACCCTAACCCTAACCCTAACCCTAACACTACCCGTAACCCTAACCCTAACCCTAACCCTACACCTAACGCTAACACTAACCCTAATCCTAACCTTATTCCTAACCCTAACCCTAACCCTACCCCTGACCCTAACCTAACCCTAACCCTTACAATACCCGTAACCCTGACCCTAACCCTACCCCTACCCCTAACGCTAACCCTAACCCTAACTCTAACCCTAACCCTAATCCTAACCCTAACAATATCCCTAACCCTAAACCTACCGCTAACCCTACCCCTACCCGTAAAGGTGACCCTAACCCTAAGCCAAACCCTACGCCTATGCTAACTCTAATCCTAACCCTAAACCTAACCCTACCCATAACCTAACCCTAACCCTAACCCTAACCGTAACCCTAACTCTAACCCTAACCCTACCCCTAACCGTAACCCTAAACCTAACCCTACCCTTAACGCTAAACCTAACCCTTACCCTAACGCTAACCCTAACCCTAACCGTACCACTAAGCCTAACCCTACCCCTAACCCCAACCCTAACCCTAACCCTGACCCTAAGCCTAACCCTACCCCTACCCGTAACCCTAACCCTAACCCTAACCCTCCCCCTAATGCTAACCCAAACCCTACGCCTAACCGTAACCCTAACCCTAACCCTAACCCTACCCTAACCCTAACACTAATCCTAACCCTGACCCTGACCCTGACCCTACACCTAACCCTAACCCTAACCCTAACCCTACCCATAAAGCTAACCCTAACCCTAACCCTAAACGTACCCCTAACGTTAACCCTAACCCTAACCCTAACCCTGTATCTAACCCTACCCTTAAGCCTAACCCTACCCCTAACCCTACCCCTAACCCTATCCCTAACCCAACACCTAACCCTAACCCTACCCCTACCCCTAACCCTAACTCTAACCCTAACAATACCCCTAAACCTAACCCTAAGCCTAACCCTAACCCTAACCCTAACCGGAACCCTAACCCTAACCGTAACCCTACCGATAACCGTAACCCTCACCCTAACCCTAACCCTACCCCTAACGCTACCCCTAACCCTAACCCTAACCCTAACCCTAACACTACCCGTAACCCTAACCCTAACCCTAACCCTACACCTAACGCTAACACTAACCCTAATCCTAACCTTATTCCTAACCCTAACCCTAACCCTACCCCTGACCCTAACCTAACCCTAACCCTTACAATACCCGTAACCCTGACCCTAACCCTACCCCTACCCCTAACGCTAACCCTAACCCTAACTCTAACCCTAACCCTAATCCTAACCCTAACAATATCCCTAACCCTAAACCTACCGCTAACCCTACCCCTACCCTTAAAGGTGACCCTAACCCTAAGCCAAACCCTACGCCTATGCTAACTCTAATCCTAACCCTAAACCTAACCCTACCCATAACTTAACCCTAACCCTAACCCTAACCGTAACCCTAACTCTAACCCTAACCCTACCCCTAACCGTAACCCTAAACCTAACCCTACCCTTAACGCTAAACCTAACCCTTACCCTAACGCTAACCCTAACCCTAACCGTACCACTAAGCCTAACCCTACCCCTAACCCCAACCCTAACCCTAACCCTGACCCTAAGCCTAACCCTACCCCTACCCGTAACCCTAACCCTAACCCTAACCCTCCCCCTAATGCTAACCCAAACCCTACGCCTAACCGTAACCCTAACCCTAACCCTAACCCTACCCTAACCCTAACACTAATCCTAACCCTGACCCTGACCCTGACCCTACACCTAACCCTAACCCTAACCCTAACCCTACCCATAAAGCTAACCCTAACCCTAACCCTAAACGTACCCCTAACGTTAACCCTAACCCTAACCCTAACCCTGTATCTAACCCTACCCTTAAGCCTAACCCTACCCCTAACCCTACCCCTAACCCTATCCCTAACCCAACACCTAACCCTAACCCTACCCCTACCCCTAACCCTAACCCTAACCCTACCGCTAACCCTAATCCACACCCTAGGCCTACCACTACCTCTAACCCTAACGCTAACTCTACCCCTAACCCTAACAATAACACTAACGCTAATCCTAACCCTAACCCTAACCCTACCCTTAACCGTAACCCTACCCCTAACCCTACCCTTACCCCTAACCCTATCCCTAACCCTAACCCGAACTCTAAAACCCTAACCGTAACGATGCCCCTACCCCTACCCCTAACCTAACCCTAAACCTAACCCTAACCCAACCCTTAACCCTATCCCTACCACTCACTATAACCCTAACCCTAACCCTTACCCTACCCCTAACCCGAACCTGAACCCTAACCCTAACCCTATCGCTAACCCTAACTGTAACCCTACCCCTACCCCTAACCCGAACACTAACCCTAACCCAAACCATACCCCTAAACTTACCCCTACCACTAACCCTAAACATAAACCTACCCCTAATGCTAACCCTACCCCTAACCCTACCCCTAGCCCTACCCCTAACCCAACACCTAACCCTAACCCTACCCCTACCCCTAACCCTAACCCTAACCCTACCGCTAACCCTAATCCACACCCTAGGCCTACCCCTACCTCTAACCCTAACGCTAACTCTACCCCTAACCCTAACCATACCACTAACGCTAATCCTAACCCTAACCCTAACCTAACCCTAACCCTAACCCTAACCCTAACCCTATCCCTAACCCTAACGCTACCCCTAACGCTCACCCTAACCCAAACCCTAACACTAACCCTAACCCTACCCCTAAATCTAACCCTAACCCTAACCCTAAACCTAACCCTAGACCTAACCCTAACCCTAACACTAACCCTAACCCTAATCCTAACCCTATTCCTAACCCTACCCTTACCCCTAACCCTAACCCTAATCCTAACCCTAAAACTAACCCTAAAACTAACCCTACCCCTAACCCTACCCCTAACCCTACCTCTAACCCTAACCGTGACCCTAACTCTAACGCTAACCCTACCCCTAACGCTAACCTAACCCTAACCCTAACCCTAAACCTTACCCTGACCCTACCGCTAACACAAACCCTAACCTAACCCTAACCCTACCCCTAACCCTAACCCTACCCCTAACCCTAACTCTACCCATACCCCTAACAATAACCCTAACCCTAAAAATAACCCTACACCTTCTCTTACCCCTAACCCTAACCCTAACCCTAACCCAAAGCCAACCCCTACCCCTAACCCTAACCCTAACCCTAACCCTACCCCTAACCCTACCCCTCACCCTAACCCTAACCCTAACCCTACCGTTACCCCTAACCCTAACCCTAACCATAACCCTAACCCTACCCCTACCCCTAACCCTAACCCAAACACTACCCCTCCCCCTCTCCCTACCCATACCCCTAACCCTAACACTAACACTAACCCTAACCCTACCCCTATCCGTACACATAACCCTAACCCTAACCCTAAACCTAAACCTACCCCTAACCCTAACCCTGCCCCTAACCCGAACCCTAACCCTACCCCTAACCCTACCCCTAACTCTAACTCTAACCCTACCCCTAACGTCAAACCTAACCCTAACCCTAACCCTACCCCTTCCCCTAACCCTAACCCTCATCCTACCACTAACGCTAACCCTACCCCTAATCCTAACCCTAACCCTAACCCTAACCCTATTCCTAAACCTAACCCTAACCCTAACCCTACCCCTAACCCTAACCCCAACCCTAACAATACCCCTAATCCTAACCCTAACCCTAAGCCTATCACTAACCCTAACTCTAACCTAACTCTAACCCTACCCCTAACGCTAAATCTAACCCTAACCCTAAACCTAACCCTACCCCTTCCCCTAACCAAAACCGTAACCCTAACCCTAACCAGAACCCTAAACCTAAACAAACCCCTACCCCTAACCCTAACCCTGACCCTAACCCTACCCCTAACCCTAACCTAACCCTACCTCTAACCCTAACGTTAACCCTAACAATACCCCTAAACCTAACCCTAAGCCTAACCCTAACCCTAACCCTACCCCTGACCCTAACCTAACCCTAACCCTTACAATACCCGTAACCCTGACCCTAACCCTAACCCTACCCCTAACGCTAACCCTAACCCTAACCCAAACCCTAACCCTAATCCTAACCCTAACAATATCCCTAACCCTAAACCTACCGCTAACCCTACCCCTACCCTTAAAGGTGACCCTAACCGTAAGCCAAACCCTACCCCTATGCTAACTCTAATCCTAACCCTAACCCTAACCCTACCCTAACCCTAACCCTAACCCTAACCGTAATCCTAACCCTAACCCTGACCCTTACCCTAACCCTAACCCTAACCCTAACCCTAACCCTACCCATAAAGCTCACCCTAACCCTAAACCTACCCCTAACGCTAACCCTAACCCAGTACCTAACCCTACCCTTAAGCCTAACCCTACCCCTAACCCTACCCCTAACCCTAACCCTACCGCTAACCCTAATCCACACCCTACGCCTACCACAACCTCTAACCCTAACCCTAACTCTACCCCTAACCCTAACCATACCCCTAACGCTAACACTAACCCTAACCCTACCCAGAACCGTAAACCTAACCCTAACCCTGACCATACCCCTACCCCTACCCCTAACCTAACCCTAACCCTAACCATAACTCAACTCTTAACCCTATCCCTACCACTCACTCTAACCCTAACCCTAACCCTAACCCTACCCCTAACCCGAACCTGAACCCTAACCCTAACCCTATCCCTAACCCTAACTGTACCCCTACCCATACCCCTAACCCGAACACTAACCCTAACCCTCACCCTACCCCTAACCTTACCCCTACCACTAACCCTAACCCTAACCCTACCCCTAACACTAACCCTACCCCTAAACCTAAACCTAACCCTAACCCTAACCCTACCCCTAAACCTAACCCTACCCCTACCCCTAACCCTAACCCTATCCCTACACCTACCCCTACTCCAACCCCAAACCCTAACCATAACCCTAACCCTACCCCTAAAGCTAACCCTAACACTAACCCTAAACCTACCCCTAATGCTAACCCTAATCCTAACCCTAACCCTATCCCCAACCCTAACTGTACCCCTACCCCTACACCTAACCCGAACACTAACCCTAACCCTCACCCTACCCCTAACCTTACCCCTACCACTAACCCTAACCATAACCCTACCCCTAACGCTAACCCTACAACTAACCCTAAACCTAACCCTAACCCTAAACCTAACCCTAACCCTCACCCTACCCCTAAACTTACCCCTAACACTAACCCTAACCATAACCCTACCCCTAACGATAACCCTACCCCTAACCCTAAACCTAACCCTAACCCTACACCTGAACCTAACCCTAATCTGAACCCTCCCCCTAATGCTAACCCTAACCCTAAACCTAACCCTACGCCTAACCGTAACCCTAACCCTAACCCTAACTCTACCCTAAACCTAACCCTGACCCTGACCTTTACCCTAACCCTAATCCTATCTCTAACCCTAACCCTAACCCTACCCCTAACCGTAACCCTAACTCTACCCCTAACCCTACCCCTACCTCTATACCTAAACCTAACCCTAACCCTAACCCTACCCCTAACCCTAACCCTAACCCTAATCCTATCTCTAACCCTAACCCTAACCCTACCCCTAACCGTAACCCTAACCCTACCCCTAACCCTACCCCTACCTCTATACCTAAACCTAACCCTAACCCTAACCCTACCCCTAACCCTAACCCTAAAACCCTAAACCTAACCCTACCTCTACCCTAACCATACCCCTAACCCTAACCTTAACCTATCCCTACCCCTAACCCTACGCCTATGACTACCCCTACCCATAACCCTAACCCTTACCCTACCCCTACCCATAACCCTAACCCTAACCCTAATCCTAAACCTAACCCTAACTGTACCCCTACACATACCCCTAACACGAACCCTAACCATAACCCTAACAGTGCCACTAACCCTACCCCTACAACTAACCCTAAACCTAACCCTAACCCTAACCCTAACCCTAATCGTAATTTTAACCCTAAAACCCTAAACCTAACCCTACCCCTACCCCTAACCACACCCAACCCTAACCCTAACCATAACGCTACCCCTAACCCTAACCCTAACCCTAACCCTAACCCTAAAACCCTAACCCTAACCCTAAACCTACACCTACCCCTAACCCTAACCCTAACCCTAACCCTAACCCTAAGCCTAACCCTACCACTAATCCTAACCCTAACCCTAACCATAAAACCCTAGCCATAACCCTACCCCAACTTTATCCCTAACCCTAACCCTAACCCTAAACTATACCTACACCTAACCCTACCCCTACCACTAACCCTACCCCTACCCCTAACCCTAACTCTAACCCTAACCCCTAAATCTAACCCTAACCCTAACCCTAACCCTAACCCTACCCATAAAGCTAACCCTAACCCTAACCCTACCCCTATCCCCAAACCTGATTGTACCCCTACCCCTACCCCTAACCTGAACACTAACCCTAACCCTCACCCTACACCTAACCTTACCCCTACCACTAACCCTAACCATTACCCTACCCCTAAGGCTAACCCTACCCCTAACCCTAAACCTAACCCTACCCATAACCTAACCCTAACCCTACCCCTAACCGTAACCCTAACCCTAACCCTAACCCTAACCCTACACTTAACGCTAAACCTAACCCTAACCCTAACGCTAACCCTAACCCTAACTGTACCACTAAGCCTAACCCTACCCCTAACCCCACCCCTAACCCTAACCCTGACCCTAAGCCTAACCCTACCCCTACCCGTAACCCTAACCCTAACCCTAACCCTCACCCTAATGCTAACCCTAACCCTACGCCTAACCGTAACCCTAACCCTAACCCTAACCCTACCCTAACCCTAACCCTAATCCTAACCCTAACCCTGACCCTACACCTAACCCTACCCATAAAGCTAACCCCAACCCTAACCCTAAACGTACCCCTAACGTTAACCCTAACCCTAACCCTAACCCTGTACCTAACCCTACCCTTAAGCCTAACCCTACCCCTAACCCTACCCCTAACCCTACCCCTAACCAAACACCTAACCCTAACCCTACCCCTACCCCTACCCCTAACCCTACCGCTACCGCTAACGCTAATCCGCAACCTACGCCTACCCCTACTTCTAACCCTAACCCTAACTCTACCTCTAACCCTAACCATACCCCTAACGCTAATCCTAACCCTAACCCTAACCCTACCCTTAACCGTAACCCTACTCCTAACCCTACCCTTACCCCTAACCCTATCCCTAACCCTAACCCGAACCCTAAAACCCTAACCGTAACGATGCCCCTACCCCTACCCCTAACCTAACTCTAAACCTAACCCTAACCCAACCCTTAACCCTATCCCTACCACTCACTCTAACCCTAACCCTAACCCTAACCCTACCCCTAACCCGAACCTGAACCCTAACCCTAACCCTAACTGTACCCCTACCCCTACTCCTAACCCGAACACTAACCCTAACCCTCACCCTACCCATAACCTTACCCCTACCACTAACCCTAACCATAACCGTAACCCTAAAGCTAACCCGACCCCTAACCCTAACCCGACCCCTACCCCTAAGCCTAACTCTAGCCCTACCCCTACCCCTACCCCAATCCCTAACCCTAACCCTAACCATAACCCTACCCCTACCCCTAAAGCTAACCCTAACAATAAACCTAACCATACCCCTAACCATAACCCTAAATCTAACCCTAACCCTACCTCTAACCGTAACCCTAACCGTAACCCTAACCCTACCCGTGACCCTAACCCTAACCCTAACTCTACGCCTAACCCTACCATACCCCTACCCCTACCCCTACCCTTAAACCCAACCATAACCCCAACCATACACTTAACCATACCCCAACGCTAACCCTAACCCTAACCCTACCCCTAACCCTAACCCTAACCCTACCCCTAACCATAACCGTAACCCTAAACCTAAGGCTAACCCTACCCCTACCCCTAACCCTAACCCTAACCCTAAAATCCTAACCCTACCCCTACCCCTTCCCCTACCCCTAACCTAACCCTAACCGTACCCCTACCCCTACCCCTAACCTAACCCTAACCCTAGCCCTAACCCTACCCCTAACCCTAACCCCAACCCTACCACTAACCCTAACCCTAACCCTAAACCTAATCCTAACCCTAACCCTACCCCTACCCCTACCCCTAACCTAACCCTAGCCCTAAACCTACCCCTAACCCTAACCCTACCACTAACCCTATCCCTATCCCTACCCTTAACACTAACCCTCACCCTAACCCTAACCCTAACCCTACACCTAACCCTCACCCTCACCCTAACCCTAACAGTACCACTAAGCCTAACCTTCCCCCTAACCCCACCCCTAACCCTAACCCTGACCCTAAGCCTAACCCTACCCCTAAATGTAACCCTAACCCTAACCATAACCCTCCCCCTAATGCTAACCCTAACCCTAAACCTAACCCTACGCCTAACCGTAACCCTAACCCTAACACTACCCTAACCCTAACCTTAACCCTAATTCTAACCCTAACCCTGACCCTACCCCTACCCCTAACCCTAACCCTAAACCTACCCCTAACGCTAACCCTAACCCTAAAACTAACCCTGTACCTAACCCTACCATTAAGCCTAACCCTACCCCTAACCCAACACCTAACCCTAACCCTATCCCTACCCCTAAAACTAACCCTAACCCTACCGCTAACCCTAATCCACACCCTACGCCTACCCCTACCTCTAACCCGAACCCTAACTCTACCACTAGCCCTAACCATACCACTAACGCTACGCCTACCCCTACACCTAACCCTACCCCTACCACTCAACCTAACCCTAACCCTACCCCTACCCTTACCCCTAAACCTAACCCTAAGCATACCCCTAACCGTAACCCTAAATCTAACCCTAACCCTACCTATAACCATAACCCTAACCCTAACCCTAACCCTACACCTGACCCTAACCCTAATCCGAACCCTCCCCCTAATGCTAACCCTAACCCTAAACCTGACCCTACGCCTAACTTTAACCCTAACCCTAACCCTAACCCTACCCTAACCCTAACCCTAACCCTAATCCTAACCCTAACCCTGACCCTTACCCTAACCCTAACCCTAACCCTAACCCTACCCATAAAGCAAACCCTAACCCTAACCCTAAACCTACCCCTAACGCTAGCCCTAACCCAGTACCTAACCCTACCCTTAAGCCTAACCCTACCCCTAACCCTACCCCTAACCCTAACCCTACGGCTAACCCTAATCCACACCCTACGCGTACCACTACCTCTAACCCTAACCCTAACTCTACCCCTAACCCTAACCATACCCCTAACGCTAACCCTAACCCTAACCCTAACCCTACCCAGAACCGTAAACCTAACCCTAACCCTAACCCTACCCTTACCCCTAACCCTATCCCTATCCCTAACCCGAACTCTAAAACCCTAACCCTGACCATACCCCTACCCCTACCCCTAACCTAACCCTAACCCTAACCATAACTCA
>JANJXV010000033.1:632500-645000 GCA_024803745.1 Megascapheus bottae
CCTAATGCTAACCCTAACCCTAAACCTAACCCTACGCCTAACCATAACCCTAACCCTAACCCTAACTCTACCCTAAACCTAACCCTGACCCTGACCTTTACCCTAACCCTAATCCTATCTCTAACCCTAACCCTAACCGTAACCCTAACCCTACCCCAAACCCTACCCCTACCTCTATACCTAAACCTAACCCTAACCCTAACCCTACCCCTAACCCTAACCCTAACCCTAATCCTATCTCTAACCCTAACCCTAACCCTACCCCTAACCGTAACCCTAACCCTACCCCTAACCCTACCTCTACCTCTATACCTAAACCTAACCCTAACCCTAACCCTACCCCTAACCCTAACCCTAAAACCCTAACCCTAACCCTACCTCTACCCTAACCCTACCCCTAACCCTAACCTTAACCTATCCCTACCCCAACCCTACGCCTACGACTACCCCTACCCATAACCCTAACCCTTACCCTACCCCTACCCATAACCCTAACCCTAACCCTAATCCTAAACCTAACCCTAACTGTACCCCTACACATACCCCTAACACGAACCCTAACCATAACCCTAACCGTGCCCCTAACCCTACCCCTACAACTAACCCTAAACCTAACCCTAACCCTAACCCTAACCCTAATCGTAATTTTAACCCTAAAACCCTAAACCTAACCCTACCCCTACCCCTAACCACACCCAACCCTAACCCTAACCATAACGCTACCCCTAACCCGAACCCTAACCCTAACCCTAACCCAAAAACCCTAACCCTAAACCTACACCTACCCCTAACCCTAAGCCTAACCCTAACCCTAAGCCTAACCCTAACCCTAACCCTACCCCGAAACCTACCCCTACCACTAACCCTAACCCTAACCATACCCCTAATCCCAACCCAAAACCTAAACCTAACCCTAACCCTAAGCCTAACCCTACCACTAATCCTAACCCTAACCCTAACCATAAAACCCTAGCCATAACCCTACCCCAACCGTATCCCTAACCCTAACCCTAACCCTAAACTATACCTACACCTAACCCTACCCCTACCACTACCCCTACCCCTACCCCTAACCCTAACTCTAACCCTAACCCCTAAATCTAACCCTAACCCGAACGCTAACCATAACCCTAACCCTAAACCTAACCCTACCCCTACCAGTAACCCTAACACTAACCCTACCCCTAACCCTAACACTAAAACCCTAACCCTAACCCTAAGCCTACCCTAACCCTAACCCTAACCCTAACCCTACCACTAATCCTAACCCTAACCCTAACCCTAACCCTACCCTTAACCCTAACACTGACCCTAACCCTAACCCTAACCCTAACCCTAACCCTACCCCTAACCCTAAGCCTAACCCTAAGCCTAATCCTAACCCTAACCCTACAACGAAACCTATCCCTACCACTAACCCTAACCCTAACCCTAACCCTACCCCTAACCCTAACCCAAAACCTAACCCTAACCCTAACCCTAAGCCTAACCCTACCACTAATCCTAACCCTAACCCTAACCATAAAACCCTAGCCATAACCCTACCCCAACCGTATCCCTAACCCTAACCCTAACCCGAACCTATACCTACGCCTAACCCTACCCCTACCACTAACTCTACCCCTAACCCTAACCCTAACTCTAACCCTAACCCCTAAACATAACCCAAACCGGAACGCTAACCATAACCCTAACCCTAAACCTAACCCTACCCCTACCACTAACCCTAACCCTACCCCTACCCCTAACCCTAACCCTAAAACCCTAACCCTAACCCTAAGCCTACCCTAAACCTAACCCTAACCCTAACCCTAACCCTACCACTAATCCTAACCCTAACCCTAAACCTAAACCTACCCTTAAGCCTAACACTAACCCTAAACCTAACCCTAATCCTAACCCTAACACTAACAGTACCCCTACCCCTACCCGTAACCCCGAACCCTAATCCTAACCCTAACCCTATCCCTACCCTTACCCCGACCACTAAACCTAACCCTAACCCTAACCCTTCCCCTAACCGTAACCCTAACTCTAAAACCCTAACCCTAACCCTACCCCTAACGCTAACTCTAACGCTAACCCTAACCCTACCCCCAACCCTAACCCTAACCCTAACCCTAATCCTATCCCTAACCCTAACCCTAACCCTAACCCAAACCCTACCCCTAATCGTAACACTAACCCTACCCCTAACCCTACCCCTACCTCTAACCCTAACCCTAACCCTAACCCTACCCCTAACCCTAAAACCCTAACCCTAACGCTACCTCTACCCTAACCCTACCCCTAACCCTAACCTGAACCTATCCCTACCCCTAACCCTAACCTTAACCTAACCCTACCCCTAACCCTGCGCCTACGACTTCCCCTACCCATAACCCTAACCCTTACCCTACCCCTACCCATAACCCTAACCCTAACCCTAACCCTAATCCTAAACCTAACCCTAACTGTACCCCTACACATACCCCTAACACGAACCCTAACCATAACCCTAACCGTGCCCCTAACCCTACACCTACAACTAACCCTAAACCTAACCCAAACCCTAATCGTAATTTTAACCCTAAAACCCTAACCTAACCCTACACCTACCCCTAACCAAACCCAACCCTAACCATAACCATAACGCTACCCCTAACCCGAACCCTAACCATAACCCTAACCCTAAAACCCTAAACCTAACCCTACCCCTACCCCTAACCCTAAGCCTAACCTTAACCCTAAGCCTAACCCTAACCCTAACCCTACCCCGAAACCTACCCCTACCACTAACCCTAACCCTAACCCTAGCCCTAAACCTAACCCAAAACCTAAACCTAACCCTAACCCTAAGCCTAACCCTACCACTAATACTAACCCTAACCCTAACCATAAAACCCTAGCCATAACCCTACCCCAACCGTATCCCTTACCCTAAGCCTAACCCTAACCTATACCTACGCCTAACCCTACCACTACCACTACCCCTACTCCTAACCCTAACCCTAACTCTAACCCTAACCCCTAAACCTAACCCTAACCCGAACGCTAACCATAACCCTAACCCTAAACCTAACCCTACCCCTACCACTAACCCTAACCCTACCCCTACCCCTAACCCTAACCCTAAAACCCTAACCCTAAGCCTACCCTAACCCTAACCCTAAACCTAACCCTAACCGTAACGCTACCACTAATCCTAACCCTAACCCTAACCCTACCCTTAACCCTAACACTGACCCTAACCCTAACCCTAACCCTTACCCGTAACCCAGAACCCTAATCCTAACCCTAACCCTACCCCTATCCCTACCCCTACCACTAAACCTAACCCTAACCCTAACCCTAACCCTTCCCCTAACCGTAACCATAACTCTAAAACCCTAACCCTACCCCTAACGGTAACTCTAATCCTAACCTTAACCCTAACCCTACCCCCAACCCTAACCCTAACCCTAACCCTAAACCTATCCCTAACCCTAACCCTAACCCTACCCCTAACCGTAACCCTAACACTACCCCTAACTATACCCCTACCTCTAAACCTAACCCTAACCCTAACCCTACCCCTAAACCTAACCCTAAAACACTAACCCTAACCCTACCTCGACCCTAACCCTACCCCTAACCCTAACCTTAACCTATCCCTACCCCTAACCCTACGCCTACGACTACCCCTACCCTTAACCCTAACCCTTACCCTACCCCTACCCATAACCCTAACCCTAACCCTAACCCTAGTCCTAAACCTAACCCTAACTGTAACCCTACCCATACCCCTAACACGAACCCTAACCATAACCCTAACCGTGCCCCTAACCCTACCCCTACAACTAACCCTAAACCTAACCCTAACCCTAACCCTAACCCTAATCGTAATTTTAACCCTAAATCCCTAAACCTAACCCTACCCCTACCCCTAACCAAACCCAACCCTAACCCTAACCATAATGCTACCCCTAACCCGAACCCTAACACTAACCCTAACCCTAAAACCCTAACTCTAACCCTAACCTTACCCCTAACCCTAAGCCTAACCCTAACTCTAAGCCTAAACCTAACCCTAACCCTACCCCGAAACCTACCCCTACCACTAACCCTAACCCTAACCCTAACCCTAACCCTAATCCTATCTCTAACCCTAACCCTAACCCTACCCCTAACCGTAACCCTAACCCTACCCCTAACCCTACCCCTACCTCTATACCTAAACCTAACCCTAACCCTAACCCTACCCCTAACCCTAACCCTAAAACCCTAACCCTAACCCTACCTCTACCCTAACCCTACCCCTAACCCTAACCTTAACCTATCCCTACCCCTAATCCTACGCCTACGACTACCCCTACCCATAACTCTAACCCTTACCCTACCCCTACCCATAACCCTAACCCTAACCCTAATCCTAAACCTAACCCTAACTGTACCCCTACACATACCCCTAACACGAACCCTAACCATAACCCTAACCGTGCCCCTAACCCTACCCCTACAACTAACCCTAAACCTAACCCTAAACCTAACCCTAACCCTAATCGTAATTTTAACCCTAAAACCCTAAACCTAACCCTACCCCTACCCCTAACCACACCCAACCCTAACCCTAACCATAACGCTACCCCTAACCCGAACCCTAACCCTAACCCTAACCCTAAAACCCTAACCCTAAACCTACACCTAACCCTAACCCTAAGCCTAACCCTAACCCTAAGCCTAACCCTAACCCTAACCCTACCCCGAAACCTACCCCTACCACTAACCCTAACCCTAACCATACCCCTAATCCCAACCCAAAACCTAACCCTAACCCTAACCCTAAGCCTAACCCTACCACTAATCCTAACCCTAACCCTAACCATAAAACCCTAGCCATAACCCTACCCCAACCGTATCCCTAACCCTAACCCTAACCCTAAACTATACCTACACCTAACCCTACCCCTACCACTACCCCTACCCCTACCCCTAACCCTAACTCTAACCCTAACCCCTAAATCTAACCCTAACCCGAACGCTAACCATAACCCTAACCCTAAACCTAACCCTACCCCTACCAGTAACCCTAACACTAACCCTACCCCTAACCCTAACACTAAAACCCTAACCCTAACCCTAAGCCTACCCTAACCCTAACCCTAACCCTAACCCTAACCCTACCACTAACCCTAACCCTAACCCTAACCCTAACCCTACCCTTAACCCTAACACTGACCCTAACCCTAACCCTAACCCTAACCCTAACCCTACCCCTAACCCTAAGCCTAACCCTAAGCCTAATCCTAACCCTAACCCTACACCGAAACCTATCCCTACCACTAACCCTAACCCTAACCCTAACCCTACCCCTAACCCTAACCCAAAACCTAACCCTAACCCTAACCCTAAGCCTAACCCTACCACTAATCCTAACCCTAACCCTAACCATAAAACCCTAGCCATAACCCTACCCCAACCGTATCCCTAACCCTAACCCTAACCCGAACCTATACCTACGCCTAACCCTACCCCTACCACTAACTCTACCCCTAACCCTAACCCTAACTCTAACCCTAACCCCTAAACATAACCCAAACCGGAACGCTAACCATAACCCTAACCCTAAACCTAACCCTACCCCTACCACTAACCCTAACCCTACCCCTACCCCTAACCCTAACCCTAAAACCCTAACCCTAACCCTAAGCCTACCCTAAACCTAACCCTAACCCTAACCCTAACCCTACCACTAATCCTAACCCTAACCCTAACCCTAAACCTACCCTTAAGCCTAACACTAACCCTAAACCTAACCCTAATCCTAACCCTAACACTAACAGTACCCCTACCCCTACCCGTAACCCCGAACCCTAATCCTAACCCTAACCCTACCCCTACCCTTACCCCGACCACTAAACCTAACCCTAACCCTAACCCTTCCCCTAACCGTAACCCTAACTCTAAAACCCTAACCCTAACCCTACCCCTAACGCTAACTCTAACCCTAACCCTAACCCTACCCCCAACCCTAACCCTAACCCTAACCCTAATCCTATCCCTAACCCTAACCCTAACCCAAACCCTACCCCTAATCGTAACACTAACCCTACCCCTAACCCTACCCCTACCTCTAACCCTAACCCTAACCCTAACCCTACCCCTAACCCTAACCCTAAAACCCTAACCCTAACGCTACCTCTACCCTAACCCTACCCCTAACCCTAACCTGAACCTATCCCTACCCCTAACCCTAACCTTAACCTAACCCTACCCCTAACCCTGCGCCTACGACTTCCCCTACCCATAACCCTAACCCTTACCCTACCCCTACCCATAACCCTAACCCTAACCCTAATCCTAAACCTAACCCTAACTGTACCCCTACACATACCCCTAACACGAACCCTAACCATAACCCTAACCGTGCCCCTAACCCTACACCTACAACTAACCCTAAACCTAACCCTAACCCTAATCGTAATTTTAACCCTAAAACCCTAACCTAACAATACACCTACCCCTAACCAAACCCAACCCTAACCATAACCATAACGCTACCCCTAACCCGAACCCTAACCATAACCCTAACCCTAAAACCCTAACCCTAACCCTACCCCTACCCCTAACCCTAAGCCTAACCTTAACCCTAAGCCTATCCCTAACCCTAACCCTACCCCGAAACCTACCCCTACCACTAACCCTAACCCTAACCCTAACCCTAGCCCTAAACCTAACCCAAAACCTAAACCTAACCCTAACCCTAAGCCTAACCCTACCACTAATACTAACCCTAACCCTAACCATAAAACCCTAGCCATAACCCTACCCCAACCGTATCCCTTACCCTAACCCTAACCCTAACCTATACCTACGCCTAACCCTACCCCTACCACTACCCCTACCCCTAACCCTAACCCTAAATCTAACCCTAACCCCTAAACCTATCCCTAACCCGAACGCTAACCATAACCCTAACCCTAAACCTAACCCTACCCCTACCACTAACCCTAACCCTACACCTACCCCTAACCCTAACCCTAAAACCCTAACCCTAAGCCTACCCTAACCCTAACCCTAACCCTAACCCTAACCCTAACCGTAACGCTACCACTAATCCTAACCCTAACCCTAACCCTACCCTTAACCCTAACACTGACCCTAACCCTAACCCTAACCCTTACCCGTAACCCCGAACCCTAATCCTAACCCTAACCCTACCCCTATCCCTACCCCTACCACTAAACCTAACCCTAACCCTAACCCTAACCCTTCCCCTAACCGTAACCCTAACTCTAAAACCCTAACCCTACCCCTAACGGTAACTCTAATCCTAACCCTAACCCTAACCCTACCCCCAACCCTAACCCTAACCCTAACCCTAAAACTATCCCTAAACCTAACACTACCCCTAACTATACCCCTACCTCTAAACCTAACCCTAACCCTAACCCTAACCCTAAGACACTAACCCTAACCCTACCTCGACCCTAACCCTACCCCTAACCCTAACCTTAACCTATCCCTACCCCTAACCCTACGCCTACGACTACCCCTACCCTTAACCCTAACCCTTACCCTACCCCTACCCATAACCCTAACCCTAACCCTAACCCTAGTCCTAAACCTAACCCTAACTGTAACCCTACCCATACCCCTAACACGAACCCTAACCATAACCCTAACCGTGCCCCTAACCCTACCCCTACAACTAACCCTAAACCTAACCCTAACCCTAACCCTAATCGTAATTTTAACCCTAAATCCCTAAACCTAACCCTACCCCTACCCCTAACCAAACCCAACCCTAACCCTAACCATAATGCTACCCCTAACCCGAACCCGAACACTAACCCTAACCCTAAAACCCTAACTCTAAACCTAACCTTACCCCTAACCCTAAGCCTAACCCTAACTCTAAGCCTAAACCTAACCCTAACCCTACCCCGAAACCTACCCCTACCACTAACCCTAACCCTAACCCTAACCATACCCCTAACCCTAACCCTACCCCCAACCCTAACCCTAACCCTAACCCTAATCCTATCCCTAACCCTAACCCTAACCCTACCCCTAACCGTAACCCTAACACTACCCGTACGCTACCCCTACCTCTAAACCTAACCCTAACCCTAACCCTACCCCTAACCCTACCCTAAAACACTAACCCTAACCCTACCTCTACCCTAACCCTACCCCTAACCCTAACCGTAACCTATCCCTACCCCTAACCCTACGCCTTCGACTACCCCTACCCATAACCCTAACCCTTACCCTACCCCTACCCATAACCCTAACCCTAACCCTAACCCTAAAACTAACCCTAACTGTACCCCTACCCATACCCCTAACACGAAACCTAACCATAACCCTAACAGTGCCCCTAACCCTACCCCTACAACTAACCCTAAACCTAACCCTAACCCTAACCCTAACCCTAATCGTAATTTTAACCCTAAATCCCTAAACCTAACCATACCACCACCCCTAACCAAACCCAACCCTAACCCTAACCATAACGCTACCCCTAACCCGAACCCTAACACTAACCCTAACCCTAAAACCCTAACCCTCACTCTACCCTTACCCCTAACCCTAAGCCTAAACCTAACCCTAAGCCTAACCCTAACCCTACCCCGAAACCTACCCCTACCACTAACCCTAACCCTAACCCTAACCATACCCCTAACCCTAACCCAAAACCTAACCCTAACCCTAACCCTAACCCTAAGCCTAACCCTACCACTAATCCTAACCCTAACCCTAACCATAAAACCCTAGCCATAACCCAACAACAACCGTATCCCTAACCCTAACTCTAACCCTAACCTATACCTACGCCTAACCCTACCCCTACCACTACCCCTACCCCTAACCCTAACCCTAACTCTAACCCTAACCCCTAAACCTAACCCTAACCCTACCTCTACCCTAACCCTACCCCTAACCCTAACCTTAACCTATCCCTACCCCTAACCCTACGCCTACGACTACCCCTAACCATAACCCTAACCCTTACCCTACCCCTACCCATAATCCTAACCCTAACCCTAACCCTAATCCTAAACCTTACCCTAACTGTACCCCTACCCATACCCCTAACACGAACCCTAACCATAACCCTAACCGTGCCCCTAACCCTACCCCTACAACTAACCCTAAACCTAACCCTAACCCTAACCCTAACCCTAATCATAATTTTAACCCTAAAACCCTAAACCTAACCTTACCCCTACCCCTAACCAAACCTAACCCTAACCCTAACCATAACGGTACCCCTAACCCGAACCCTAACACTAACGCTAACCCTAAAACCCTAACTCTAACCCTACCCTTACCCCTAACCCTAAGCCTAAACCTAACCCGAAGCCTAATGCTAACCCTAACCCTACCCCGAAACCTACCCCTACCACTAACCCTAACACTAACCATACCCCTAACCCTAACCCAAAACCTAACCCTAACCCTAACCCTAACCCTAAGCCTAACCCTACCACTAATCCTAACCCTAACCCTAACCATAAAACCCTAGCCATAACCCTACAACAACCGTATCCCTAACCCTAACCCTAACTCTAACCTATACCTACGCCTAACCCTACCCATAACACTACCCCTACCCCTAACCCTAACCCTAACCCTACCCCTAACCCTACCCCTCACCCTAACCCTAACCCTAACCCTACTCTTACCCCTAACCCTAAACCTAACCGTAACCCTAACCCTACCCCTAACCCTAACCCTTACCCTAACCCAAACACTACCCCTCCCCCTCCACCTACCCATACCCCTAACCCTAACACTAACACTAACCCTAACCCTACCCCTATCCGTACACATAACCCTAACCCCAACCCTAAACCTAAACCTACCCCTAACCCTGACCCTAACCCTAACCCTAACCCTACCCCTAACCCTACCCCTAACCCTAACTCTAACCCTACCCCTAATGTTAAACCTAACCCTAACCCTAACCCTACCCCTTCCCCTAACCCTAACCCTAATCCTACCACTAACGCTAACCCTACCCTAACCCTAAACCTAAACCTAACCTAACCCTACCCCTAAACCTAACCCTAACCCTAACCCTAACCCTATTCCTAAACCTAACACTAACCCTAACCCTACCCCTACCCCTACCCCTAACCCTAACAATACCCTAAACGTAACCCTAAGCCTAACACTAACCCTAACCCTAACCTAACTCTAACCCTACCCCTAACCGTAACCCTAACCCTACCCCTAACGCTAAACCTAACCCTAACCCTAAACCTAACCCTACCCCTACTCCTAACCCTAAATCTATTCCTAACCCTAACCCTAACCTAACCCTACCCCAACCCTAACCCTAACCCTAAGAATACCCCTAACCCTAACCCTAAGCCTAACCCTAACCCTAATCCTAACCGGAACCCTAACCCTAACCGTAACCCTACCGATAACCATAACCCTAACCCTAACCGTAACCCTACCCCTAACGCTACCACTAACCCTAACCCTAACCCTAACACTACCCGTAACCCTAACCCTAACCCTAACCCTACCCCTAACGCTAACACTAACCCTAATCCTAACCTTATTCCCAACCCTAACCCTAACCCTAACCCTAACCCTACCCCTGACCCTAACCTAACCCTAACCCTTACAATACCCCTAACCCTGACCCTAACCCTAACCCTACCCCTAACGCTAACCCTAACCCTAACCCTAATCCTAACCCTAACAATATCCCTAACCCTAAACCTACCCCTAACCCTACCCCTACCCTTAAAGGTGACCCTAACCCTAAGCCTAACCCTACCCCTAATGATAACTCTAACCCTAACCCTAAACCTAACCCTACGCATAACCTAAACCTAACCCTACCCCTAACCGTAACCCTAACTCTAACCCTAACCCTACCCCTAACCGTAACCCTAACCCTAAACCTACCCCTAACGCTAACCCTAACCGTACCACTAAGCCTAACCCTACCCCTAACCCCACCCCTAACCTTAACCCTAACCCTACCGCTAACCCTAATCCACACCCTACGCCTACCCCTACCTCTAACCCGAACCCTAACCATACCACTAACGCTAACCCTAACCCTAACCCTACCCTTAAGCATAACCCTACACCTAACCTAACCCTAACCCTAACCATAACCCAACACTTAACCCTATCCCTACCACTCATTCTAACACTAACCCTATCCCTACCCCTACCCCTTACCCGAACACTAACCCTAACCCTCACCCTACCCCTAAGCTTAGCCCTCCCACTAACCCTAACCATAACCCTACCCTTAACGCTAACACTACCCCTACCCCTAAACCTAACCCTAACCCTAACCCTACCCCTAACCCTAACCCTACCCCTACCCCTAACCCTAACTCTAGCCCTACCCCTACCCCTACCCCAATCCCTAACCCTAACACTAACCCTAACCCTATCCCTACCCCTACCCCTACCACTAACCTTAACATTAACCCTAACCCTACTCCTAACCCTAACCCTAACCCTAACTGAACCCCTACCCCTACCGCTACACCTAACCTACCCCTACCACTAACCCTAACCCTAAACCTAACCCTACCCCTACCCTTACCCCTAACCCTAACCCTACCCCTAACCTTACCCCTAACCCTAACCCTAACCATACCCCTAACCGTAACCCTAAATCTAACCCTAACCCTAACCCTACACCTAACTGTAACCCTAACCCTAACCATAACCCTCCCCCTAATGCTAACCCTAACCCTAAACCTAACCCTACGCCTAACCGTAACCCTAACCCTAACCCTAACCCTACCCTTACCCTAACCCTAACCCTAATCCTAACCCTAACCCTGACCCTTACCCTAACCCTAACCCTAACCCTAATCCTACACATAAAGCTAACCCTAACCCTAACCCTAAACATACCCCTAAAGCTAACCCTAACCCTAACCCTAACCCAGTACCTAACCCTACCCTTAAGCCTAAACCTACCCCTAACCCTACCCCTAACCCAACACCTAACCCTAACCCTACCCCTAACCCTAACCCTAACCCTACCGCTAATCCTAATCCACACCCTACGCCTACCACTACCTCTAACCCTAACCCTAACTCTACCCCTAACCCTAACCATACCCCTAACGCTAACCCTAACCCTAACCCTAACCCTACCCTTAACCGTAACCCTAACCCTAACCCTAACCTTACCCTTACCCCTAACCCTATCCCTAACCCTAACCCGAACTCTAAAACCCTAACCCTAACCATACCCCTACCCCTACCCCTAACCTAACCCTAACCCTAACTCAACTCTTAACCCTATCCCTACCACTCACTCTAACCCTAACCCTAACCCTACCCCTAACCCGAACCTGAACCCTAACCCTAACCGTATCCCTAAACCTAACTGTACCCCTACCCCTACCCCTAACCCGAACACTAACCCTAACCCTCACCCTACCCCTAACCTTACCCCTACCACTAACCCTAACCATAACCCTACCCCTAACGCTAAACCTACCCCTAACCCTAAACCTAACCCTAACACTAACCCTACCCCT
>JANJXV010000033.1:650000-695000 GCA_024803745.1 Megascapheus bottae
AGGTATCCCAATGTACTATAACACATAGCCTAACATGTGCCCTAACCCTAACAAAGACCTTAACTTTCAAAGATCCCTTATCAATGACCCAAACTCTAACACATACCCTAACATGGACCCCATCACATACCCTGACACAGATTCTAACACATATCCTAACCCATACTCTATAAACACTGACAGATATGGTCATGAGGACCCAAATGTATAGTGTAAGCCATAATTACCCTTACATGCACCCTAACTCATACCTCACCACAAACCCTGATATCCTAACCCTAATCCAACCCCTAATATCCTTACACATACCCTGACCTCAACACGTATCCAATATGTACCCTAACCAGTAACACATACAGTAGTAAGAACCCTAACGCATACAGGTACCCTTAAATGCATCCTAACATGTACCCCAATGTACCCTATCATGTGCTCTAACACTTACCCCAACAAATACACTAATATATGTCCTAAACCTGAAGCATACCTTAACCACATCCTAGATTTTTACCATGAACTCTAAGACTAGGTACCCTCACAAGCACCCTACATGTACCCAAATGTAACCCAACATATACCCAAGCATGACCTCATATTAACCAAAACCACAACACTAACCAATACCCTAACAACACGGACTAAATGTAACCAATACACGAACATATATCCTTGACATGTACCCTAAATTTAATGCCTATCCTGATATGTACCCTAACCACCAATACATACTCTAAACTACATATGCACCTAACATGTACCCCAAAGGCATAATGTAACACATACCCTAGAACTTGCCCTAACCCTAATATGAATCCTAACATGTTCCCTAACATAGACTCCATCATACATCTTAACTCTTGCCCATACTCACACCTTGACATGTACCATAACCCACACCTTATCATGTACCACACAATGTACCGTAACATTAAAATGTACATTAATCATTAACATGTACCACCCTGCCTAACCAGTACAAGTATCCAAGCAGTACTCAAAACCACCCTTACAGGCACCCTAACGTGTACCCCAAGTGTACACTAACATATACTCTAATATGTGTCCTATCCCTAACAGGAACCTTCATCCTAACGTTCCCTAACATGTACCATAACTGTAACCTGTACCCTAACATATACCCTAAACATGAAATACATACAGAATCAACTACCCGAACACACACTCTAAATCACATAGGTGCCCTTCCATGCACCCTAGCATGTACCCCAAACCTACCCTCAACGCATGCCCTAACATGTAAACTAAACCCTAACCCTAACAGGCACCTTAAACCAAACATTATCTTCACATGCTCCCTACCATGTACCCCGCTATACACTCTAACTCTGCCATACTCACATCTTCACAGGTGCCGTAACCCACACTCATACCCTAACAAATTACTGTAATGCCCCACCAATCTTATGCCTCACCCGAGACCATCTTCTAGCCCCAATCCATATGTAACTGCCTAACTAACACTTTGTCCAATCCTAACCCACTCCCAGAACCTACATAACCCCTTTCCTAACAAGTTCTCTGCTCCTCACCTGTCCCCTAACACACTTTGAAGACCGTTCCATAACATATCCAAACCCTAACCCATCCCATAATTTCTTCCTCACAAGCTCCCTGACCTTCAACCTTTCCTGAACCATTATTAGAACATTTTCCTCCACTACATCCCCAACCTCACATTTTGTCTACCATATTCCCTACACTCTGCCCCAACCTTAAACCTGACCTGTTCCATAATGCAAATGCTAATCTTTTCCACAATGACTACCAGATCCATAACATTAACCCATTCACTAAACATAATTCCCTATCTTTCTGTAACACTTAACACTAACCCTTACTTATTAACCTGCTATGTAAGGATAACAGAAAACCCAGTACTTGCTCAAACCTGATTCTGAACCATGACCACAAAATTCATGCTGAGTCACAGCACCACTTCCGGCTTTTTCTGTCTGTGGTACCAAAGACTGGCTTTTTTCTGCGTGTGGTACCAAAGAATTGAACCCAGAGCTTTGTGTATACTAGGCAAGCACTCTACCATTAGGCCAGGCTCCTGGCCCCTCTCCAGTTGGTCTTCTGACACTGGGTACATTTTCTCCTCAGAGTGCACACAAGTAGACGAAGGCAACTCACCACAAAGGCTAGGCATCCAGGAGCCTGGTGAAGGATAAACAAGACCTGGAAGGTCTGACAGAGAAGGAAAAGTGCTAGGATATGCCTTCTGCTTCCCTCCAAAGATTCTTATTAGAAACTTGACAAAACCCCACTTCTGAGGCGTAACATAGAGGGCTTAGTGTGGAGTTGCTGACCTAGCCTGTGAACATACTACCACTGGAATTCACCCATGCAAATGTAAATACCTTGGAATGCCTAATAAAAGTGTATGTAAGATGTATATAATGAAGACCTGAACATCTGTAACACATCTCCTCACTCCCAACCCCCATGCCATATACAGACATTGCTAAAAGCTAAGTGAAGACTCAGAGCTGAGGATACAGACTTAGGATAAACCTGCTGTGGCAAAAGGTGTCCTGACAAGTACCAACTTAACAAGCAGGAAAGCATAGACTGCCCTTCCTCACAGGTGTCTTCATTCCATTCACCAGGCTTTGGCATGAACATGACTGGAAGTACAGATAAAAACTGATACAGACTGAAGACAGGAGGTTAGAGACCTACATTTAGCATGAGTCTATGAAAGCAGGTTAGGGGTAGGAGGTGTCCGTCAGGCCACTTCAACATTAGACCACAAAATCAGATTCTTGAGACACAATTCCCAGTGTCTGGACTCCACATTTTTTCCTGATACTCAGCAAGTTTTGCCCCTGAAGTACTTATGGTCAGAAGAAATCAACACACAATGAAGGGTGAAGATGCTAGAACTGCCCCACTGGTCAGTGGGATCCTGTATACTGTCAGGGGAAGACAAAACAGAAACAGTCACACAGAAGCCCCTACTCGAAAACGGACATACAACATCAGTCTAAAGGAACTGATTGAGTTACTAGACAGAAAGGGGTGAGGCTCAGGGTTGAGGTGCTTGCCTAGGTGGTAGGAGGCCATGAAACACAATAAATTTTAAATTCACCAAAAGAAATTTAAATGCATTGATACGTTGAGCAAAATGTGTCTATGACCTGTGTAATTACAAATGAAACTTACCGCATTCCCTCAGCTCCAACCCACAGGCACTGAGAAGGACATGACCAAAAGCAGATGTGAAATCACAATGAAGATTCAGAGACCCGGGTAGGGGCCTAGGGTCATCAAAGTTGTCCTGAGAAGCACCAACTCACAAAGCATGAAGGGAGAGAGACTACCCTTCCTCACACATGCCCTCACCCACTTCTCCAGGCCCCAGGATGATCAAAGTATGGATGAAACTTGATCACACTTGGAGAGAGGCCAGAGGCCTGGGCAAGGCCTGACTTCACCAGAACAAGTTCAAATAGAGTCCATCCAGACCATCCTGTGTTGGGCCATACCTACTAAACCTGTATTCACAATCCTAAGCTTCCAGTCTCTCCACATTTTACCCTGACTCTGTGCATTTTCTTCTCAAAGTGCCTATAGTCACGAGAAAATAACATGGAGCAAAGCCTGGAAATTGTGAAAATCAAAGGCTGAGGTGCTTGCCCAGCTTGGGAGAGACCCTGGAACACAATATCACAGGAATTCACCAAACAGAAATTAAATTACCTTTGTGTGTCTAATAAAATGATTATTGGACCTATACAATAAAAACAAAAATCTTTCTGTGCTGGTCCTGGAGCTTGAACTTAGGACCTAGGTGTTCTTCCTGACTAATGTTTGTTCAAGGCTAATGTTCTACCACTTGAACTCCACTTTAGCTTTTTTACCCATTATTGGATATAAAGACCCTCAAGAACTTTCCTTCCATGGCTAGGTGTGAACTGCAAACCTCAGATCTTGGACACCTTAGCAACTAGGAATACAGACCACCATCACCTGGCAAAAAAACCAATGCTTTCCACACATCCCCTCACACCCTAACCCCCATGCGCCATGCAAGATGTGGGCTGGGAGCAACATGTGTTGGGATCCATACAGCCCATCCTACATTTGAGTGTACACCCAGATCCCACACTTACGATTGATTCAAAGGTTCTGGAATCTTCATCTTTTCTCATCACAGCACCTACAGTGAAAGGAGTCTCTGAAGAACAAATGCTCAGCATCCCGAGGCATCTCTTCTGCTGAGCAGGATCTGGGGTAGTGCTGACAGAAGGAAAAAAAGAAAAAGGCACATAGACCACACTTTCTGCTCCCACCATCTGCTACCCCACCAAGCTCCTCATGAGGCAGATCCCGGGCCAGGGAAAGCGGCAGGAGGCTTGCCAGGCCTCTCCACTCTCCACCAGGCCCTGGGCCTTCTACACTGAAAACTCACCGCTGACTGTGAGCTGCCTCTGGAGGTCTGGCTTGGGCCTAACATGTGCTCTTCAGGAAGAGCACAAAGGACGCACAGGGCGTGGCAGGCTACACTTCACACACCTTCACAGCCACCACCTGCCCATGCCTTGTATAGACCTGGCAAGAAGCACTGCTTTACCTCAAGAGCCCTGGCCTTCCTCACACACATGCAGCCTCTGAGTATAGATAGGCTCTTTCAGGCCCTTCCCCAAGAAGAAACGCCCAGTACCAGTCCAGCGCCCCAGACACCTTAAGATCTCACTTCGCCCCACCCCTCTCAGCCTCTGACCCTGCAAGCCCCGGCCCTGACCTCTCACGTCCTCGCTCCACCCAACCCCTCTCAGGCTGAACCGACAAACCCCGCCTGCAACCCCTCAAGTCCTCACAGTGGAGGGGCAGCAGCCCAGGCCCTATTTGCTCTGTCCCCTCCCTCCCCTGGCGGCACCACCCCCGGCACTGGATGGAGGAAAATAAAACAAAAGAGGAGGCAGTGGCGGGCGTGCTGCCGCCACTGTCCACTCTCAACCAGGCCCTGGGTCTACACTGAAAGCTCACCACTGACGGAGCTGGCTCAGGAGGCCTGGCTTCGGCTTAACATGGCCGAAGGCCCTTCAGGAAGAGGAAAAACGAAGCTGCCCACCCTACTCCTCCACACACTTTCACAGCCACCACACACCAGGCCCTGGTTCTGCCTAGGCTAAAAAGCGCACCTCTGACTGGGAGCTGCCTTAGGCCTAAGGGCCTTCCTCTCACACATGCAGCGTCTGGGTAGAGATAGCCTCCTTCAGGCCCTTCCCCAAGAAGAAACGCTGCTGGCAGCTTACAGGACAGGTGAACACACAACAGGTCGAGAGTGTCCTGCCCAGCTGTCTAGGCCCCAGAACAAATGCCGCTCTCTCTCTCACACTCTAGCCTTTCACAGGCGGACTGGTCCCAGGACGAACCGACCGGAACCAGTTCAGCGTCCTTGCCCCGCCCCCGACCGCTCACATCCTTGCTCCACCCCACCCCTCTCAGCCTCTGACCCTGCAAGCCCCGCCCCTGACCTCTCACAGCCTCGCTCTGCCCCACTGCTCTCAGGCTCGGACCATGCAAACCCCGCCCCCAGACCACCTGTTCCGTGCCCTGGCTCCACCACCCTGGAGCTGTCCCTCCAAGTCCCGCCCTAGACCGCTGACCTCCGTTCCTTGTCCAGGCCCCACCCCCCCGGTGCTCAGCCCCCCACAAGCCCCGCCCTTCTCAAGCCTCAGCCCCACTCCGGCTCCAGCCCGCCTTTTTCTCTGGCTGTTCTTCCCACTGCCTTTGGCTGCTCTCCTCTCAGCTCCTCCTCTTCCCGTTCCCACCTGGAGAGGCAGGGCGAACAGAGCAGCAGCCTGTGAACCAGGACAGTTTCCGGGGGTGGTCTGCTTTGGTGGCCATGGACAGGGCTTGGAGTCCGTGCTCTGGGTTGGGCATGGGGGGACCTGCTGTCCGTTCTGGGGTGGTGGGGAGGAATCGGTTGCTCACCCAGGGGTGGGCGTGGAGGGACCCTGGAGGGCTCCAGATCCTGGGGCCGAGTGCTACCGCTTACTTCTACCCTACGAAGCATGGAGGCCCAGATTGTGAGCACCTGGTAGGGAGAAATGGTTGTCCACTGTCTGAAACCTCACAGCCCCTCCAGATGCTCTGGAGGCTCAATACCGGCAGAGGAAGATGAGCCCTGGCCATGGCCTCCCCTCTCAGCCTGGTTTTTCCCCCGAGGAGGTTCCTGCTTCACTGCCTGCCTGCCAACCTGCCTGGCTAGCAAAGACTTGACTGTGCAGCACACTCTACTGCCACTAGAACTGGAGAGCCAATGGGACACCAGACCCCAGACACCAGACCCCCGACACCAGACCCCAGACCCATGAACCCAGAAGCCCAAACGCAGACCCCAGACCTCCAACCCCAGACGCCCGACACCAGACCCCAAACTCCCGACCACAAACCACAGACCCCGGCCCCAGACCCCAGACCCCTAAACCAGACCCCCGACCCCATAACCAGACCCCCAACCCCATAACCAGACCCCTGACCACAGACCCCAGACCACAGACCCCAGACCCCCGACCACAGACCCACACCACAGACCCCAGACCCCTGATCCAGACCCGACCCAGATCCCAGACCCCAGACCCCGGCCCCTGACCCCAGACCCCCGACCATAGACCCAAGGCCGATCCCTAGACCCCAGACCCCCGACCCCCTACCCCAGACCCCAGACACCGACCCACAACTCCAGACCCCAGACCCCGACCCCAGACCCCGGCCCAGACCCCACACCTAAGACCCCAGACCCCAGGCCCAAGATCCAGACCCCAGACCCAGACCCCAGACCAACGACCCCAGACCCCAGACCACCGACCCCAGACCCCTGGCTCTGGCCCCAGATCCAGACCCCAGACCCCAGACCCCCGACTCCACCTAGACCCTGGAACCCCAACCCCAGACCCCGACCCCAGACCACCGACCCAACCCAAACACCAGACCCACGACCCCAGAACTCAGTCCCCAGGCCCAAGCCCAGACCCCAGTCCCAGACACCAGACCCCCGACACCAGACCCCAGACCCACAACCTGAGAACCCCAAAACCAGACGCCCAACACCAAACCCAAAACTCCCGACCACAAACAACAGACCATGGCCCCAGACCCCAGACCCCAAAACCAGACCCCCAACCCCATAACCAGACCCCTGACCCAGACCCCAGACCCAGACCCCAGACCCCAGACCCCAGACCCAAGACCCTAGGCCCCGGCCCCAGACCCCCGTCACAGATCCCAGACACCAGCCCCCAGACCCCTGATCCAGACCCGACCCAGATCCCAGACCCCAAACCCTGGCCCCAGACCCCAGACCCGCGACCCCCGACCCCATACCTCAGAGCTCAGACCCCAGACCCCAACCTGCCCAGAGAGCCCGCCCGACACCAGACCCCAGACCCCAACCCCCGAACCAAGACCCCAGACCCCAGACGCCAACCTGCCAGGAGAGCGCGCCCGACCTCCGACCCCCAACCCCCGATCCCAGACCCAGACCCCAGACCCCCGACCCCGGACCTCAGGACACAGACCCCAGACCCCAGGCCCAGCTCCAGACCCCTGACCCCAGACCCTCGACCCCAGAACCGAGACCCGAGATCCCCTACCCCAGGCCCCCAACCCCAGACTCCAGACCCCAGACCCCTGACCCCATACCCCAGACCCCGACCCATGACCTCAGACCCCAGACCCCAGACCCCAGACCCAGACCCCAGACCCCAGACCCGGGCCTCAGACCCCAGACCAAAGACCCCAGACCCCAGACCAAAGACCCCTGACCCAGGCACAAGACCCAGACCCCAGACGACAGACCACCGACCGCAGACCCCAGGCTCTGGCCCCAGATTCAGACCCTAGACCCCAGCCCCCCGACCACACCTAGACCCCAGAACCCCGTCCAGAGACCCCAGACCCCAGACCGAGACCCCAGACCACCGACCCAACCCAGACACCAGATCCCCGACCCCAGACCTCAGTCCACCGGCCCAGGCCCCAGCCCCCAGCCCCAGACACCAGACTCCCGAACCAGACCCCAGACCCCAGACCGAGACCCCAGACCACCGACCCAACCCAGACACCAGACCCCCGACCCCAGACTTCAGTCCAAAGGCCCAGGCCCCAGCCTCCAGCCCCAGACACCAGACTCCCGAACCAGACCCCAGACCCCCGACACCAGACCCCAGACCCACGACCCCAGAACCCCAAACCCAGACCCCCGACCTCCAACGCGAGATGCCCGATACCAGACCCCAAACTCCCAACCATAAACTCCAGACCCCAAAACCAGACCCCCGACCCCATAATTAGACCCCCGACCCCAGACCCCCAACCACAGACCCGAGACCCCCGACCCCAGACCCAGACCACTCCAGACTCCAGATCCACGACCCCAGGCCCCAGAACCCATACCTAGACCCTTGACCCCGGACCCCAGACCCAGACCCCAAACACACGACGCCAGACCGCAGACCCCCGACCGCCAACCCCAGGCACCGGCCCCTGCCACCAGACCACAGACCCCAGACCCCTGACCCCCGACCCCAGGCACTGGCCTCAGACCCAAGACCGCCGACCCCTGGCCCCAGACCTAGACCCAGATCCCAGAGCCCCAACCCCAGATCCAGACCCCAGACCCCACCTAGACCCCAGAACCCCATCCCCAGTCCCCAGACCCCAGACCGAGATCCCAGACCACCAACACAACCCAGACACCAGATCCCCGACCCCAGACCTCAGGCCCAGGCCCCAGACGCCAGCCCCAGACACCAGACTCCCGACACCAGACCCCAGACCCCAGACCCAGACCACAGATGCCCAACCCCTGACCCCAGACCCCCAAAACCAGACCCAGACCTCCGACCCCTGACTCCCAACACCAGACCCCAAACTCCCAGCCCCAGGCCCCAGACCCAGACCCCCAACCCCATACCCAGACCCCAGACCCCAGACCCAGACCCCACCCAGACCCCAGACACCTGACAACCGACCCCCGACCCCAGACACCCTACCACCGACCCACAACCCCATACCCAGACCCCGGACCCAAGAACCCAGACCCCAGACCACCGACCCCAGACCCCAGTCCCCGACCCTAGACCCCAGACCCCAGACATCGACCCCAGACCCCCGACAACAGACCACAGACCCCAGACACCCACCCTAGACCCCTGACCCCAGCCCCCCGAACCCTGACCCCAGACCCCATACCCCAGACCTCCGACCCAATACCTCCAACCCCAGACCCCTGACACCAGACCCCAAACCCCGACACCAGACCCCAAACTCCGACACCAGACCCCAGACCCCGGACCCAGACCCCAGACCCCAGACCCAAACCCCCGACCCCAGACTCCGAAACCAGACCCCAGACCCCCGACCCCAAACCCCAGACCCAAACCCCAGACCCAGACCCAAAACCCCAGTCCCCACCCAGACCCCAGACACCCGACCACTGACCCCAGAATCCAGACCCCAGAGGCCAGACCCCCAAACCCAGACCCCAGACCCAAATCCGAGACCCAGACCCCAGACCCCAGACCTCGACCCCGGACACCTGACACCTGACACCAGACCACAGACCCCAGATCCCCGACAGCAGACCCCCAACAGCAGACCCCCCCAACCCAGACCCCAGACCCCCTACCCCAGCCCTCCGACCCCAGACCTCCAACCGCAGACCCCCGACACCAGACCCCAGAACCCGACCCCAGAACCCGACCCCAGACCCCAGACCCCGGCCCCAAACCTCAGACCACAGACCCAGACCCCCGACCCCAGACTCTGAAACCAGACCCCAGACCCAGACCCCAAGCCCCAGTCCCCAGACCACCGACCCCAGAATCCAGACCTCAGACGCCACACCAGACCCAATATCCCATACCCCAGACCCCAGCCCCAGACCCCAGACCCCAGCCCACAGATCTAAGACCCCAGACGCCAGACCCCCCACCCCAGACTCTGAAACCAGACCCCAGACCCCCGAACCCAAACCCCAGACCCAAACCCCAGACCCAGACCCCAAACCCCAGTCCCCACCCAGACCCCTGACCACAGATCCCCGACCCCAGACCCCAGACCCCAGACCCCGATCCAGATCCGACCCAAGATCCCAGACCCCAGACCCCAGCCCCAGACCCCAGACCCCAGACCTCCGACCCCAGACTTCACCTGCCCGGATAGCCCGCCCAACCCCCGACCCCCGACCCCCGATCCCAGAACCCAGACCCCAGACCCCTGACCCCCGACCACCAACCCCAGAATACAGACCCCAGACCCCAGATCCCAGACACCAGTCCCCAGACCCCCAACCCCGGCCCACGAACCCAGACCCCTGACCACAGACGCCAGACCCCCGACCACAGATCCCCGAACCCAGACCCCTGACCCCAGATCCCAGACCCCAGACTCCAGACCGCAGACCCCCATCCCCCTAACTCAGGCACCCAGCCCCAGACCACAGACTCCGAACCCAGACACAGACCCCCGACCATAGACCCAGAACCCCGACCCCAGACCTCTGACCCCAGACATCAGACCCAGATCCCAGACCCCACCCAGACCCCAGACCCCGACCCTAGACCCCAAACCACCGACCCCCTACCCAGACAACAGACCCCCGACCTCAGACCCCAGACCCCCGTCCCCATACCCCCGACCCCAGTTTGACCCCCGACCCCTGACCCCCGGCCACAGACCCCCAACTCCCGACTCCAGCCCCCAGACACCAACCCCAGACCCCAGACCCCGACCTCAGACCCAAGACCCCCGTCCCCACACCCCCGACCCCAGACGCCAGACACCTGACCCCAGACCCAGACCCCCGAACCCAGACCTGTGAACCCAGACACCCGACCACACCTAGACCCCCAACACCAGACCCCAGACCCAGACCCCAAACCCCAGACCCCAGACCACCAACACCAGACCCCAGACTCCAGAGACACCAGACCCCCAACCCCAGCCTGACCCCCGACCCGCGACGCCAGGCCCCAGACCCCCAACCCCCGGCCACAGACCCCCAACTCCCGACCCCAGACCCCGACCCCAGAACCCAGACCACCGACGCCAGACCCCAGACCCCCGACATCAGACCCCAGACCCCTGTCTCCACACCCCGACCCCAGGCCCCAGACACCCGACCCCAGACCCCACACTCCCAACCCCAGACCCCACCCAGACCCCCAACCCCAGACCCCAGACCCAGACTCAGACCCCAGACCACAGACCACCGACCCCAAACCACAGACCCCAGACCCCAGACACCCCAGACCCCTGACCCCAGCCTGACCCCCCGGCCCCCGACCCCAGGCCCCAGACCCCCAATCCCCGGCCCCAGACTCTGACCCTAGACCCAGGCCCCAAAACCCAGACCCCAGACCCGAGACCCCAGACCCCAGATACCGGCCCCAGATCCCAGACCCCACACCCCCAACCCTAGACCCCAGGCTGATCCCCAGAACCCAGACCCCCGACCTCACACCCCAGACCCCAGGCACCGGCCCAGACCCCAGGCCCCCAACCCCCTGCCCCAGACACCATACCCCAGAACCCAGACTCCGACCCACAACTCCAGACATGAGACCCCGACCCCAGACCCCGGCCCAGACCCTAGGCCCAAGACCACCGATCCCCAGACACAGACCCCAGACCACAGACTACCGACCCCAAACCACAGACCACTGACCCCAGACTCCAGGCTCTGGCCCCAGATCCAGACCCCAGACCCCCGAACCCACCTAGACACCAGAACCCCAACCCCAGACCCCAGACTGAGACCCCAGACCACCGACCCAACCCAGACACCTGGACCCCGACCCCAGACATCAGTCCCCAGGCCCAGGCCCCAGATCCCCAGCCCCAGACACCAGACCCCCGACCCCAGACCCCCGACACCAGACCCTCGACACCAGACCCCAGACCCCAGACTCACGACCCCAGAACCCCAAACCCAGACCCCAGACCTCCAACCCCAGACGCCCAACACCAGACCCCAAACTCCCGACCACAAACCACAGACCCCGGCCACAGACCCCAAAACCAGACCCCCGACCCCATAACAAGACCCCTGACAACAGACCCCAGACCCCCGACCTCAGACCCAGACCACGGACCCCAGACCGCAGACCCAAGACGCAAGACCCCAGCCCCTGGCCCCAGACCTCCGACCACATATCCCAGACCCCAGACCCCTGATCCAGACCCGACCCAGATCCCAGACCCCAGACCCCGGCCCCAGACCCCCAACCCCATAACCAGACCCCCGACCCCGGACCCCAGACCCCAGACCCCAGACCCCAGGCCCTGACCCCAGACCCCCGACCACAGATTCCAGACACCAGACCCCAGACCCCAGACCCCAGATCCCAGACCCCAGACCCCGGCCCCAGATCACCGACCCCCACCCCCAGGCCCCCGACCCCAGACCTCCGACCGCAGACCCCAGACCCCCGACCCCCAGATCCCAGACCCTCGACCCCAGACCCAGACCCCTGACCACAGACCCCAAACCAAGACACAGATCCCCAACCATAGACCCAGACCCCGAACCTCGACCCCAGACTCCCGACTCCAGACCCCAGACCACCGGACGCCAAACCCAGGCCCCAGATCCCCAACCCCCGAACCCAGACCCCAGACCCCAGACCCAGACCCAGACCCCAAACCCCAGACCCCAGACATCTGACCCCAGACCCCAGACCACATAGACTCCAGACCCCAGACCCCAGCCTGATCCCCAAGCCCCGGCCCCAGGTCCCATAACCCCGACCCCCGACCACAGACCCCAGACTCCAGACCCCAACCTGCCTGGAGAGCCTGCCCAACCCCAGACCCAGGTCCCCGACCCCAGACCCCAGATCCCAGACCCAGACACCTGACCCCGAAACCAGACACCAGACTCCTGATCTCCACCCCAGACCCTGGCCCCACACCCCAGACCCCAGACCACAACCCCAGGCCAGACCCCTGACCCCCGACCCCAGAACCCCCAACGCCCAACCCCAGACCTCTGACCCCAGACCACAGACCCCAGGACCAGACCCCAGAAACCGGCCCCAGACCCCAGACCCCGGACCCCCGACCCCCGACCCCAGACCCAGACCCTGGCCCCAGACCCCCGACTCCAGACCCCAAATACCTGACCCCAGACCCCTGACCCCAGACCCCAACCTGCTTGGAGACCACGCCCAGCCCCAGACCCCTGACCCCAGACCCCAGTACCCAGACCTCCCACCACAGACCCCAGACCCCGACCGCAGACCCCAGACTCCAGACCCCAACCTGCCCGGAGAGCCTGCCCAACCCCAGACGCCAGACCCCCAACTCCAGACCCCCGATACCAGACGCCAGACCACGGACCCCCGACCTCCGTCCCCTGACCCAGACCCTGGACCCAGACCCCTGACCCCCGACCCCCTACCCGAGATCCCCGACCCCAGACCCCAGACATCAACCCATGACATCAGACCCCAGACCCCAGACCAAAGACCCCAGACCCCAGACCAAAGACTCCAGATCCCAGGCCCAAGACCCAGACCCCCAGACCCAGACCACCGACCCCAGACCACCGACCCCAGATCCAGACCACAAATCCCAGACCCCCGACCTCACCTAGATCCCAGAACCATGTCCACAGACCCCAGACCCCAGACTGAGACCCCAGACCACCGACCCAACCCAGACACCAGACCCCCGACCCCAGACCTCAGTCCCCAGGCCCAGGACCCAGAGCCCAGCCCCAGACACCAGACCCCCGTCACCAGACCCCCGACACCAGACACCAGACCCCAGACCCACGACCCCACACCCATGACCTGAGAACCCCAAACCCAGACCCCAGACCTCCAACCCCAGACGCCCGACACCAGACCCCAAACTCCCGACCACAAACCCCAGACCCCGGCCCCAGACCCCAGATCCCAGACCCCAAAACCAGACCCCCGACCCCAGACCCCAACCTGCCTGGAGTACCCGCCCGACCCCAGACCCCAGACCCCAACCACACACCCCAGACCCCAGACCCCAGACCCCAGACCTCAGACCCCAGACCCCAACCTGCCCGGCGAGCCCGCCAGACCCCAGACCCCAGACCCCAGACCTCAGACCCCAGACCCCAACCTGCCCGGCGAGCCCGCCAGACCCCAGACCCCGACCCCCGAACCAAGACTCCAGATCCCAGACCCCAACCTGCCCGGAGAGCCCGCCCGACACCCAACCCCCAACCCCCGATCCCAAGCCACAGACCCCAGACCCCCGACCCCGGACCTCAGGACACAGACCCCAGACCCCAGGCCCAAACCCCCGACCCCAGACCCCTGACCCAGGACCTCCGACCCCAGCCCGAGACTCCGACCCTAGATCCCAGACCCTCAACCCCAGAACCCGGACCCGAGACCCCCTCCCTAGCCCTGGCCCCCATCCCAGACCCCAGACCCCCGACCCCACACCCACGATCGCAGACCCCAGACCACCGACCGCAGACCCCAGACCACCGACCCCCGACCTCAGACCCCAGACCCCAGACCCCCGACCCCAGACCCTCGACACCAGAACCCGGACCCGAGACCCCCTACCACAGGCCCCCGACCCCAGACCCCAGAGCCCTGACCCCATAGCCCAGACCCTGGTCCCAGACCACAGACCCCGAAACCAGACACAGATCCCCGACCATAGACCAAGACCCCCGACCCCTGACCCCAGACCCCAGACCCCAGACCCCAGCCCCTCGACCCCAGACCCGCGAACCCAGACCCCCAACCCGTGACTACAAACCCCCGACCTCAGACCCCCGACCCCCGACCTCAGACCCCAGAACCCAGACTCCCGACCCCAACCTGCCTGGAGTGGCCGCCTAACCCCAGACCACAGACCCCAGACCCCAGACCCCAGATCCAAGACCCAGACACCTGACCCCCGAACCCAGACACCAGACCCCTGACCCCCGACCCCAGACCCATACCCTGGCACAACACCCCAGACCCCCGATCACAACCCCAGGCCAGACCACTGACCCCTGACCATAGACCCCCAATGCCCGACCCCAGACCCCTGACCCCAGACCCCAGACCCCAGGACCAGACCCGAGAAACCGGCCCCAGATCCTGGACCCCAGACCCACACCCCCGACTCCAGACCACAGGCCGATCCCCAGACCCCACACCCCAGACACCTGACCCCAGACCCGCGACCCCAGACCCCAACCTGCTTAGACACCACGCCCAACCCCTGACCCCTGACACCAGACCCCAGACCCCAGTCCCTGGACCCCCGACCACAGACCGCAGACCCCCAACCCCTGATCCAGACCCGACCCCAGATCCCAGACCCCAGACCCCGGCACCAGACCCCAGACCACAGAACCAAGACCCAAGACCCCAGACCCTTGACCCCCAACCCCAGACCTCAGACCCCAGACCCCAACCTGCCCAGAGAGCCCGCCCCACCCCAGACCCCAGACCCTGACCCCCGAACCAAGACCACACACCCCAGACCCCATCCTGCCCATAGAGCCCGCCCCACACTCGCCCCACAACCCCCGATCCCAGACCCCAGACCCCAGACCCCCGACCCCAGACCTCAGGACACAGACGCCAGACCCCAGGACATAGACCCCAGACCCTAGGCCCAGACCCCACACCCCTGACCCCAGACCCCGACCCCAGATCCCAGACCCTCGACCCCAGAACCCAGACCCGAAACACCCTACCCCAGGCCCCCGACCCCACACGCCCAACCACATAGCCCAGACCCTGGTCCCAGACCACAGACGCCGAACCCAGACATAGACCCCCAACCACAGACCCAGACCCCTGACAACAGACCCCAGACCCCAGACCCCAGACCACCGACCCCCAACCCCAGACCAAAGACCCCCGACCCCGAACTCAGACTCCAGACCCCCGACCCCACACCCCGGGCGCCAGACCCCAGACCACTGACCCCCAACCCCAGACCCCAGATCCACGACCCCCAATCCCCGACCCCAGACCCCCGACCCCACCCAGACCCCCAACCCCAGACCCCAGACCCAGACCCAGACCCCAAACCCAAGACCCCGGACCACTGACCCCAGACCCCAGACCCCAGAGACCCCAGACCCCCGACCCAAGCCTGACCCCCGACCCCCGACCCCAGACCCTGACCCTAGACCCAGGCCCCAAACCACAGACGCCCGAACCCAAACCCCAGACCCGAGACCCCAGACCCCAGAAACCGGCCCCAGACCCCAGAACCCTGACCCCACCCCCACACCCCCGACCCTATACCCCAGGCCGATCCCCAGAACCCAGACCCCCGACCCCAGACCCCTGAACCCACCCAAACCCCCAACCCCAGACCTCAGAGCCAGACCCAGACCCAGACCCCAAATCCGACCCCAGACCACCGACCCCAGACCTCACACCCCAGAGACCCCATACCCCCGACCCAAGCCTGACCCCCGACCCCCGACCCCAGGCCCCCAACCCCCAACTACAGACCCCCGACCCCCGACCCCCGACCCCCGACTGTGGGGCACGTCACATCAAAGGTAAAAGGCCTACTTCATGGCCCAGTGCTCACTTCCTGGTTTTGGAGATCCAGCCTGCCTGTCTCCTGGTTGGGAGGTTTGGCTATGGTTTGTGATGTAAAATAAGGCTACCTCGAACCCATGGATTGGACTCGCAGCCCTCTCTGACCGCACCTACCTCCCCCTGTCCTGCCTACTTTTATGTTAATAGATTCCTGTTTCTTACTTTAGCCCCTGGTATCTTCCCATTAAATGAGTCTGCTGTGACATTCTCCCTGGCACGTCTGTGTCTTCCCTCTGGAGAAGGGAGGGCTGGGTGAAGGCGGCCACCCGGCCCTATCCTTTCTCGGTCTCATCTTAGTCAGGGCGTGTTCTCTTTGCCCTTCCTGCTGGTCAGGAGGCAATGAGTGCTAAAAACCCCGACACCCGACCACAGACCCCAGATCCCAGACCCCATACCATGAACCCAGACCCCAGACTCCAGACCCCCACCTGCCTGGAGAGCCCACCCAACCCCAGACCCCAGACCCCGACCCCAGACCCCAGATCCCAGACCCAGACACCTGACCCCCGAAACCAGACACCAGACCCCTGACCCCCGACCCCAGACCTAGACCCTGGCCCCAGACCCCCGACTCCAGACCCCAGACCCCAACCTACTCGGAGACCACGCCCGACCCCAGAACCCTGACCCCAGACCCCAGACCCCGGACCCCTGACCGCAGACCCAGACTCCAGACCCCAACCTGCCCGGAGAGCCCGCCCAACCCCGGCCCCAGACCCCCGACCCCAGACCCCCGATCCCCGACCTCCGACCCAAGACCCAGACCCTGGCCCCAGACCCCCGACCCCAGACCACAACCCCAGGTCCAGACCCCAGACCCGCGACCACAGACCCCAGACCCCAGGCTCAGACCCCCAACCTCAGACCCAGACCCCAGATGCCCAACCTCAGACCCCCGTCCCCAGACCCCAGACCCCCAATCCCAGACCACAACCCCAAACCACAGACATCAGACCTGGGCTCCACCCCAGTCCCCACCCAGACCCCAGACCCCAGACGCCTGACCCCAGACCCCTGACCCCAGACCTCCGAACCGAGACCCCAAAACCGCAAACCCAGACCCCAGACTCCAACCCCAGACACCCGAAACCAGACCCCAAACTCCCGACCACAAACCCAAGACTCCGGCGCCAGACCAAGACCCCCGACCCCATACCCAGACTCAGACCCCAAACCCCAGACCTCCGACCACCGACCCCAGACCCCAGACACCTGACACCTGACCCCAGAACCTGACCCTAGACCCAGATCCCAAACCCAAGACTCCCAACCCCAAAACCCAGACCTGAGACCCCAGACCCCCGACCCCCGACCCCAGACCCCACACCCCCAGCCCCAGACCCCAGGCCGATTCCCAAACCCCCAACCCCAGACCCCAGGCCGATCCCCAGACCCCAGACCCCAGACCCAGACACCTGACCCCAGACCCCAACCTGCCCGGAGACCACGCCCGACCCCAGACCCCTGACCTCAGACACCAGACCCCCGACCACAGTCCCCAGACCCCAGATCCCAGACCCAGACACCTGAACCCCGAAGCCAGACAACAGACCCCCGACACCCGACCCCAGACCCAGACCCTGGCCCCACACCCCAGACCCCAGACCACAACTCCAGGCCCAGACATCTGACCCCTGACCACAAACCCCCGACGCCCGACCCCAGACCCCGACCCCAGACCCCAGACTCCCGACCCCATACCCCAGACCCCCGAATCCATACCCCAGACCCCGACCCGAGACCTCACCCCAGACCCCAGACCTCAGACCCCGGCCCCAATCCCAGACCACAGAACCCCGACCCAGAACCCCAACCCCATTCCCCAGACCACCGACCCCAGACCCCAGTCCCGAGCCCCAGACCCACAACCAGAAACACCAGAACCCCTATCCAGACCCATGACCCTGACCCAAGACCCAGACCCCATACACCCGACGCCAGACCCCAGACGCCAGACCCCAGACCCCAGAACCCCGATCCAAGACCCCAGATCGCAGACCCCAGGCACCAGCCCCAGACTCCAGAACCCCGAGCCCCGACCACCTTCCCTAGACCCTCTACCCCAGACCCCAGACCCCGACCCCAGACCCCAGACCCCAGACCCTGGCCCCAGACCAAAGACCCCAGACCCCAGGCCCAAGACCCAGACCCCCAGACCCAGACCTCAGACCACAGACCACCAACCCCAGACCCCAGACTCCGGCCCCAGATCCAGACCCCAGACCCCCGACCCAACCTAGACCCCAGAACCCCGTCCCCAAACCCCTGATCCCAAACTCCCGACCACAAACCCCAGACCCAGGCCCCAGAACCCAGACCCCAAAACCAGACTCCCGACCCCATAACCAGACCCCGACGCCAGACCCCAGACCCCTAACCCCAGACCCCAGACCCCCAACCCCAGACCCCAGACCCTGACCCTAGACCCCCGACCAAGGACCCAGAACCCAGGCAACAGCCCCAGACCCTCGACCACAGATCCCCGACCCCAGAACCCAGACCCCCAATACAGACCCGACCCAAGATCCCAGACCCCAGACCCCAGCCCCAGAGCCCAGACCCCAGACCCCAGACCAAAGACCAAAGACCCCAGACCCCCGTCCTTAGACCTCAGACCTCAGACCGCAGACCCCAACCTGCCCGAAGAGCCCGACCAACCCCAGACCCCAGACCCTGCCCCCCGAACCAAGACCCCAGACCCCAGAACCCAACCTGCCCGGAGAGCCCGCCCGAACCCCGACCCCCGACCCCCGACGCCCGATTCCAGACCCCAGACCCCAGACCCCTGACCCCAGACCCACGAACCCAGACCCCCAACCCCAGACCCCTGACCCCAGACCCCCGACCCCAGATCCCAGACACCAGACCCCCAATCCCCCAGCCCCAGACCACAGACCCCGAACCCAGACACAGACCCCTAACCATAGAAGCAGACCTCCGATCCCCGACCCCAGACCTCTGAACCCAGACATTAGACCCAGATCCCAGACCACACCCAGACCCCAGACCCCAGACCGCCAACACCCGACCCCAGACCCCAGATACCTGATCCCAGACCCCCAAGCCCAGACCCGCAAACCCAGACCCCCGACCCCAGGCCCCAGACCCAGACCCCAAACCCCAGACCCCAGAACACAGACCCCAGGCCCCAGAGACCCCAGACCCCCGACACCAGCCTGACCCCCAACCCCCGGCCACAGACCCCTGACTCCCGACCCCAGACCCTGACCCCGACCCCAGACCCCAGACCACTGACCAACAACCCCAGACCCCCGACCTCAGACCCAGATCCCTGTCTCCACACCCCCGACCCCAGACCCCATCCCCAGGCTCCAGACCCCAGACCCAGATCCAGACCCCAAACCCCAGACCACTGACCCCAGACCCCAGACACCAGAGACCTCAGAGCCCGACCCCACCCAGACCCCCAACCCCAGACCCCAGACCACCGACCCCAGACCACAGACCCCAGAGACCCCAGACCCCAGATTCCAGCCTGACCCCCGACCCACGACCCCAGGCCCCAGACCCCCAAACCCCGGCCACAGACCCCTGACTCATGTCCCCAGACCCCAGTCCCTGACCCTAGTCCCAGGTCCCAAACCCCAGACTCCCGAACCCAATCCCCAGACCCGAGACCCCAGACCCCAGAAACCGGCCCCAGACCCCCGACCCCAGACCCCAAATCCCCGACCCCAGATCCCAGGCCGATCCCCAGACCCCAGACCCCGACTCCAGACCCCAGACCCTAAACCCCAGGCACCGGCCCCAGACCCCAGATCCCCGACCCCCAACCCCCTAGCCCAGACCCCCTACCCCAGACCCAAGACCCCGTCCCATGACTCCAGACCCCAGACCCCGACCCCAGACCCCGGCCCCAGGCCCTAGACCAAAAACCCCAGACCCCAGACCACAGAACACCGACCCCAGACCACAGACCACCGACCCAGACCCCAGTCTTTGGCCCCAGATCCAGACCCCAGGCCCCCGGCCCCACCTAGACCCCAGAACCCCATCCCCAGAACCCAGACCGAGACCCCAGACGACCGACCCCACCCAGACACCAGACCCCCGACCCCAGACCTCAGTCCCCAGGCCCAGGCCCCAGCCCCCAGCCCCAGACCCCAACCCCAGACCCCGGACATTGGATCCCGGCCCCAGACCCCAGTAACCCAACCCCAGACCCCCGACCCCATTCCCCAGACCCCCGAACCCAGACTCAAGAGCACTGACCACAGACCCCAGTCCCAAGCCCAAACCCATGACCCCAGACCCCAGAACCCCTACCCAGACCTCCGACCCCTGACCCCAGGCCCAGACCCCATACACCCAACGCCAGACCCCAGACCCCCGACCCCCGACCCCGACCCCGGCCTCAGATCCCAGACCCCCGACACCAGACCCCTTACACCAGACCCCAGACCCCAGACCCACGACCCCAGAACCCCAAACCCAGACCTCCAACCCCAGACGCCCGACACCAGACCCCAAACTCCCGACCACAAACCCCAGACCACAGAACCCCGATGCCCGACCACCGACCCCAGACCTCCGACCCCCGACACCAGACCCCAGGCCCAGACCCCCAACCTAAGACCCAGACCCGACCCCATAACCCAGACCCCTGACACCAGACCCCAGATCCCCAACCCTGACCCCAACCCCAAACCCCGGACATCGGACCCCACCCCAGACCCCAGTATCCCGACCCCAGAACCCCAACCCCATTCCCTAGACCCACGAACCCAGACTCAAGACCACCGACCACAGACCCCAGTCCCAAGCCCCAGACCCATGACCCCAGACCCCAGAACCCCTACCCAGACCCCCGACCCCCAACCCCAGACCCAGACCTCAAACACCAACGCCGGACCCCAGACCCCCGACCCCTGACTCTCGACCCCCAACCCCAGACCCCCACCACCAGACCGCAGACCGCAGACCCCAGACCCTAGGCCCCCTATCCCAGACCCCAGACCCCAGACCCCAGGCACCGGCCTCAGACCTCAGACCCCAGACCCCTGACCCCGGACCCCTGACCCAGACCTCCGACCCACGACCTCGGACGCCCTACCGCTGACCCCCTACCACCAACCCCCTACCCCAGACCCCGACCCTCAATTCCAGACCCCAGACCCCAGAACCAGACTCCTGACCCCATAACCAGACCTCTGACCCCAGTCCCCAGACCAAAGACCCAGACCCCAGGTCCAAGACCCAGACCCCCAGACCCAGACCCCAGACCACAGACCACCGACCCTAGACCCCAGGCTCTGGCCCCAGATCCAGACCCCAGACCGAGACCCCAGACCACTGACCCAACCCAGACACCAGACTCCCGACCCCAGTCCCCAGTCTCCAGGCCCAGGCCCCAGCCCCCAGCCCCAGACACCAGACCCCCGACCCCAGACCCCCGACCCCAGACCCCATAGCCCCAACCCCAGACCCCCAGCACCAGACCCCAGACCCCGACCCCCGAACCCCAAACCCAGACCACAGACCTCAGACCCCAGACTCCCAACACCAGACCCCAAACTCCCGACCCCAAACCCCAGACCCCGGCCCCAGACCCCAGACCCCTGACACCATAACCAGACCTCTGACCCCAGACCCCAGACCCCCGACCACAGACACCTGACCACAAACCCCCCACCCCAGACCCCAGATCCCTGATCCAGACCCGACACCAGATCCCAGACCCCAGACCCCGGCCCCAGACCCCAGATCCTAGATCCAAGACCCCAGACCCCTGACCGCAGACCTCAGACCTCAGACCCCAGACCCTAACCTGCCCGGAGAGCCTGCCCGACCCCAGACCCCAGACCCCGACCTCCGAACCAAGACTCCAGACCCCAACCTGCCCGGAGAGCCCGCCCGACCCCCAACCCCCGACCCCCAATCCCAGACCCCAGACCCAGACACCTGACCCGAGAACAGAGACCCCAGACCCCAGACCCAGACCAAAGACCCTGAACCCAGACAGACCCCCGAACATAGACCCAGAACCCCGACCCCTAATCCCAGACCCAGACGCCATACACCCGACGCCAGACCCCAGTACCCAGACCCCCGACCATCGACCCCCGACCCCAAACCCCGCCACCAGACCGCAGACCCCAGACCCCAGACAATGACCCCAGACCCCAGACCGTGACCCCAAACCCCAGACCCCAGACCCCAGACCCCAGACCCAGGCCCAGACACCAGACCCCCAACCCAGACCCCCAACAGCAGATCCCCGACACCAGAACCCTGACACCAGACCCCGGACCCCAGACTCTAGAACCCCAAACCCAGAACCCCTACCCCAGACCCCAGTCACCAGACCCCAGATCCCCGACCCCCGACCCCCGGCCCCAGACCCAGACCCCAGAGCCCCGACCCCAGATGCAGACCCCAGACCCCCGATCCCACCTAGACCCCAGAACCCCATCCCCAGTCAGTCCCCAGACCCCAGACCGAGATCCCAGACCACCGACCCAACCCAGACACCAGACCCCTGACCCCAGACCACAGTCCCCAGGCCCAGGTCCCAGACCCCAGCCCCCAGCCCCAGACACCAGACCCCCGACCCCAGACCCCAGACCACAGACCCCAAACCTCCGACCCAGACCCCCGACACCAGACCCCAGACCCCATACCCAGACCTCAGATACTTGACCCCAGACATCTGACCCAGACCCCTGACCCCAAACCCCAGACACCAGATCCCCAAACCCAGACTCCAGTCCTCAGACCCCAGACTCCCGACACCAGACCCCAAACTCCTGGCCCCAGACCCCAGACCCAGACCCCCAACTCCAGACCCAGACACCCAACCCCAGACCCAGACACCCGACCCCAGACCCCAGAACCCAGACCCCCGACCACAGATCCCAGACCGCCGACCCCAGACCACACCCAGAACCCTGACACCCGACAACCAACCCCCGACCCCAGACATTCCACCACCAACACATGACCCCATACCCAGACCCCCGGTCCCAGACCCAAGACCCCAGTCCCCGACCCCAGACCCCAGACCTCGACCCCAGACCCCCGACACCAGACCTCAGACCCAGACCCCCGACACCTACTCCAGACCCATGATGCCAGACCCCTGACCCCACAGCCCAGACCCCCTACCCTGAGCCCCAACCCAGGCCCCTGACCCGCAACTCCTGGCCACAGACCCTGGACCCCCGACCCCAGACCCCAGATCCCCGACCCCCGACCCCCTACATCAAACCCCAGACCCCCGTCCCCACACCTCAGACCCCAGACACCTGACCCCAGACCCCACACCCCCGACCCCAGAATCCACACCCCAGACCCCAGACCCCACCCACACCCCCAACCCCAGACCCCATACCCAGACCCACACCCCAAACCCCAGACCCCAGACGTCCAACCCCAGCCCCCAGAGACCCCACACCCCCGACCCCAGCCAGACCCCCAACCCCAGGCCCCAGACCCCAGACCCCCAACCCCTGGCCACAGACCTACGACTCCCGACCCCAGACCCTGACCCTAGATCCAGGCCCCAAACCCCAGACTCCCGAACACAAACCTCAGACCTGAGACCCCAGACCCCAGACCCCCGACTCCAGACCCCACACCCTGACCCTAGACCCCAGTCCGATGCCCAGAAAGCAGACTTCCGACCCCAGACCCCAGACCCCGGTCACCGGCCCCAGACCCCAGACCCCAGACACCCGACCCCCTACACCAGACCCCAGACCCCGACCCACGACTCCAGACCCCAGACCCCGGCTCCAGACCCCAGACCAAAGACCCCAGACCCCAGGCCCAAAACCCAGACCCCCAGACCTAGACTCCACCTAGACCCCAGAACCCCCAACCCCAGACCACAGACCACCGACCTCAGACCCCAGGCTCTGGCCCCAGATCCAGACCCCAGACCCCAGAATCCCGACCCCACCTAGACCCCAGAACCCCCAACCCCAGGCCCCAGACCGACACCACAGACCACCGACCCAACCCAGACACCAGACCCCCGACCCCAGACCCCCGACACCAGACCCCAGACTCACAACCCCAGAACCCCAAATCCAGACCCCAGACCTCCAACACCAGACGCCCGACACCAGACCCCAAACTCCCAACCACAAACCCCAGTCCCGGGCCCCAGCTCCCCAACCCCAGACACCAGCCCCCCGACCACATACCCCAGACCCCAGACCCCAGACCCAGACCACAGACCCCAGACCCAAGACCCCAGGCCCCGGCCCCAGACCCCTGACCACAGATCCCAGACTCCATACCCCAGTCCTCTGATCCAGACCCGAGCCAGATCCCAGGCCCCAGACCCCAGACCCCAGGCCCCTGACCCCATAGCCCAGACCCTGGCCCCAGACCACAGACCCCGAAACCAGACACAGATCCCCGACCATAGACCCAACCCCCAACCCCAGACCCCAGACCACCGACCACCAACCCCAGACCCCAGACCCCCGACCCCAGATCCTCGACCCCAGACCCACAAACCCAGACCCCCCGACCCCAACCAGACCCCCAGACCCAGACCCACACCCCAAACCCCAGACCTCAGACCACTGACCCCAGCCCCCCGACCCCAGCCTGACCCCCAACCCCAGACCCCAGGCCCCAGACCCTCAACCCCCGACTACAGACCCCCGACCCCCTACCTCAGACTCCCGACCCCCGACCTCAGAACCCGACCCCCGACCACAGACCCCAGACCCCAGACTTCAGACACCAACCTGCCTGGAGAGCCTGCCCAACCCCAGACCCCAGATGCCCGACCCCAGACCCCAGATCCCAGACCCCCGAACCCAGACACCAGACCCCTGACCCCCGACCCCAGACCCAAACCCTGGCCCCACACCCCAGACCCCAGACCACAATCCCAGGCCCAGACCCCTGACCCCCGACCACAGAACCCCAATGCCCGACCCCATACCCCTTACCCCAGACCCCAGGACCAGACCCCAGAAACCGGCCCCAGACCGCAGACCCCACACCCCCGACTCCAGACCCCAGGCCGATCCCCAGACCCCAGACCCCTGACCCCAGACCCCCGACCCCAGACCCCTGACCCCAGACCCCCGACCCCAGACCCCAACCTGCCCGGAGAGCCCACCCAACTCCAGACACCATACCCCCGACCCCACACACCAGACCCAGATACCAGACCCCAGATCCCGACCCTCGACCTCCGACCCCAGACCCAGACCCCTGACCCCCGACCCCCTACCCCAGACCCGACCCATGACCTCAGACCCCAGACCCCAGACCCGGGCCCCAGACTCCAGACCAAAGACCCCTGACACCAGGCACAAGACCCAGACCACCAGACCCAGACCCCAGACCACAGACCACCGACCCCAGACCGCAGACTCTGGCCCCAGATCCAGACCCCCAATCCCAGATCCCAGATCAAACACCCCAGACCCCAGGCTCTGGCCCCAGATCCAGACCCCAGACCCCTGACAACACCTAGATCCCAGAACCCTGTCCCCCGACCCCAGACCCCAGACCGAGACCCCAGACAACCTATCCAACCCAGACCCAGACCCCTGAACCCAACCCTAGTCCCCAGGCCCAGGCCTCAGACCCCAGCCCCAGACGCTCGACCCCAGACCCCACACCTCAGACCTCCGACCCCAGACACCAGACCCCAGAACCCAGGCCCAGACCCCAGATGCCCGACCCCAGATCCTGACCCCAGACACCCGACCCCAGACCCCAAACCCCAGAACCCCAAATCCAAACCCCAGACCTCCGACCCCAGGCTCCCAACACCAGACCTCAGACCCCGGCCCCAAACCCCAGACCCCGGCCCCAGACCCCCGACCCCAGACCAAGACCCCAGACCACATACCCAGACCCCCAACCCCAGACCCCACTCAGACCCCAGACCCCCGACCACTGACCCCCGACCCAGACACCTGACCAACGACCCACGACCCCAGACTCCAGGACCCGGCCCCAGACCCCAGACCCCAGACCACCGACCCCAGACCCAAGACCCCAGTCCCCAACCCCAGACCCCAGACACCAGACCCCCGACCCCCGACCCCTGACACCAGAACACAGACCCCAGACCTCCGAACCCAGACCTCCGACCCCAGACCCCAGACTCACGACCCCAGAACCCCAAATCCAGACCCCAGACCTCCAACACCAGACGCCCAACACCAGACCCCAAACTCCCAACCACAAACCCCAGTCCCGGGCCCCAGCCCCCCGAACCCAGACACCAGCCCCCTGACCACATACCCCAGACCACAGACCCCAGACCCAGACCACAGACCCCAGACCCAAGACCCCAGGCCCCGGCCCCAGACCCCTGACCACAGATCCCAGACTCCATACCCCAGTCCTCTGATCCAGACCCGAGCCAGATCCCCGGCCCCAGACCCCAGACCCCAGGCCCCTGACCCCATAGACCAGACCCTGGCCCCAGACCACAGACCCCGAAACCAGACACAGATCCCCGACCATAGACCCAGACCCCCGACCCCAGACCCCAGACCACCGACCACCAACCCCAGACCCCAGACCCCCGACCCCAGACCCTCGACCCCAGACCCACAAACCCAGACCCCCCGACCCCAACCAGAGCCCCAGACCCAGACCCACACCCCAAACCCCAGACCTCAGACCACTGACCCCAGCCCCCGACCCCAGCCTGACCCCCAACCCCAGACCCCAGGCCCCAGACCCTCAACCCCCGACTACAGACCCCCAACCCCCTACCTCAGACCCCCGACCTCAGAACCCGACTCCCGACCACAGACCCCAGACCCCAGACTTCAGACTCCAACCTGCCTGGAGAGCCCGCCCAATCCCAGACCCCAGACCCCCGACCCCAGATCCCAGATCCCAGAACCCCGAACCCAGACACCAGACCCCTGACCCCCGACCCCAGACACAAACCCTGGCCCCACACCCCAGACCCCAGACCACAACCCCAGGCCCAGACCCCTGACCCCCGACCACAGAACCCCAATGCCCGACCCCATACCCCTTACCCCAGACCCCAGGACCAGACCCCAGAAACCGGCCCCAGACCGCAGACCCCACACCCCCGACTCCAGACCCCAGGCCGATCCCCAGACCCCAGACCCCTGACCCCAGACCCCCGACCCCAGACCCCAACCTGCCCGGAGAGCCCACCCAACCCCAGACACCAGACCCCCGACCCCAGACACCAGACCCAGATACCAGACCCCAGATCCCGACCCTCGACCTCCGACCCCAGACCCAGACCCCTGACCCCCGACCCCCTACCCCAGACCCCGACCCATGACCTCAGACCCCAGACCCCAGACCCGGGCCCCAGACTCCAGACCAAAGACCCCTGACACCAGGCACAAGACCCAGACCACCAGACCCAGACCCCAGACCACAGACCACCGACCCCAGACCGCAGACTCTGGCCCCAGATCCAGACCCCCAACCCCAGATCCCAGATCAAACACCCCAGACCCCAGGCTCTGGCCCCAGATCCAGACCCCAGACCCCTGACAACACCTAGATCCCAGAACCCTGTCCCCCGACCCCAGACCCCAGACCGAGACCCCAGACAACCTATCCAACCCAGACCCAGACCCCTGAACCCAACCCTAGTCCCCAGGCCCAGGCCTCAGACCCCAGCCCCAGACGCTCGACCCCAGACCCCACACCTCAGACCTCCGACCCCAGACACCAGACCCCAGAACCCAGGCCCAGACCCCAGATGCCCGACCCCAGATCCTGACCCCAGACACCAGACCCCAGACCCCACACCCCAGAACCCCAAATCCAAACCCCAGACCTCTGACCCCAGGCTCCCGACACCAGACCTCAGACCCCGGCCCCAAACCCCAGACCCCGGCCCCAGACCCCTGACTCCAGACCAAGACCCCAGACCACATACCCAGACCCCCGACCCCAGACCCCACTCAGACCCCAGACCCCCGACCACTGACCCCCGACCCAGACACCTGACCAACGACCCACGACCCCAGACTCCAGGACCCGGCCCCAGACCCCAGACCCCAGACCACCGACCCCAGACCCCAGAGACCCCAGACCTCCGAGACCAGCCTGACCACCGACCCCAGGCCCCAGACCCCAACCCCCGACTACAGACCCTCGACCCCCGACCCCCGACCCCAGACCCAGACCCCAGATCCCAGACCCAGTCACCTGACCCCCGAACCCAGACACCAGACCCCCGACCACCGACCCCAGACCCAGACCCCAGACCACCGACCCCAGGCCCCAGGCTCCGGCCCCAGATCCAGATCTCAGACCCCTGACCCCACCTAGACCCCAGAACCCCATCCCCAGACCCCTGACCCCAAACTGAGACCACAGACTGTTGGGGGCCGAGTAATGGCATTCTAACAACTTTCTGCTGAGACCTGTAGTAGGGGTAAACAAGTGGACCTCTTTATCCTGCTCACCTGTTGTGCTGATAGGCTCCCACGCCCAATATAACGAGGGGAGTTTTAGAGAGATTCCTGCCTTGATGAAGCTGCATGGCGTCTCTGTTCTTGCTCCGGGGAAGCAAGGCTGAGTGCGGGAGGACAGTGGGCCCTCTCCTCTCGCAGCTTGGACTGGTTGGGTGTGCTTTTTCCCATCCCTCCTCAAGAGGGACTGGGGACGAAGGACCCCGACAACAGACCACCGACCCAACCCAGATATCAGACCCCAGACCCCAGTCCCCAGGCACAGGCCCAAGACCCCAGCCCCACACAGCAGACCCCCAACCCCAGACCCGCAACACCAGACCCCAGACTCCAGACCCAGACACCAGAGGCCCAAACCCAGACCCCTGACCCCCGAACCGAGACCCCAAAACCGCAAACCCAGACCCCAGACTCCAACCCCAGACTCCCGAAACCAGACCCCAAACTCCCGACCACAAACCCAAGACTCCGGCGCCAGACCCCAGACCCCAGACCCCTGACCCCATACCCAGACTCAGACCCCAAACCCCAGACCCCCGACCCGAGACCCCAGACGCCAGAGACCCCAGACCCCCGACCCCAGCCTGACCCCTGACCCCAGGCCCCAGACCCCCAACCCCTGGCCACAGACCCCCGACTCCCAACCCCAGACCCCAGACCCCAGACACCCGACCCCAGACCCCACACCCCAGACCCCAGACCCCAGGCCGATCCCCAGACCCCAGGCACCGGCCCCAGACCCTCTACCCCAGACCCACGAATACAGACCTCAGCCTGACCCCCGACCCCAGGCCCCAGACCCCCAACCCCTGGCCACAGACCTACGACTCCCGACCCCAGACCCTGACCCTAGATCCAGGCCCCAAACCCCAGACTCCCGAACACAAACCTCAGACCTGAGACCCCAGACCCCAGACCCCCGACTCCAGACCCCACACCCTGACCCTAGACCCCAGTCCGATGCCCAGAAAGCAGACTTCCGACCCCAGACCCCAGACCCCGGTCACCGGCCCCAGACCCCAGACCCCAGACACCCGACCCCCTACACCAGACCCAAGACCCCGACCCACGACTCCAGACCCCAGACCCCGGCTCCAGACCCCAGACCAAAGACCCCAGACCCCAGGCCCAAAACCCAGACCCCCAGACCTAGACTCCACCTAGACCCCAGAACCCCCAACCCCAGACCACAGACCACCGACCTCAGACCCCAGGCTCTGGCCCCAGATCCAGACCCCAGACCCCAGAATCCCGACCCCACCTAGACCCCAGAACCCCCAACCCCAGGCCCCAGACCGACACCACAGACCACCGACCCAACCCAGACACCAGACCCCCGACCCCAGACCCCCGACACCAGACCCCAGACTCACAACCCCAGAACCCCAAATCCAGACCCCAGACCTCCAACACCAGACGCCCGACACCAGACCCCAAACTCCCAACCACAAACCCCAGTCCCGGGCCCCAGCTCCCCAACCCCAGACACCAGCCCCCCGACCACATACCCCAGACCCCAGACCCCAGACCCAGACCACAGACCCCAGACCCAAGACCCCAGGCCCCGGCCCCAGACCCCTGACCACAGATCCCAGACTCCATACCCCAGTCCTCTGATCCAGACCCGAGCCAGATCCCAGGCCCCAGACCCCAGACCCCAGGCCCCTGACCCCATAGCCCAGACCCTGGCCCCAGACCACAGACCCCGAAACCAGACACAGATCCCCGACCATAGACCCAACCCCCAACCCCAGACCCCAGACCACCGACCACCAACCCCAGACCCCAGACCCCCGACCCCAGATCCTCGACCCCAGACCCACAAACCCAGACCCCCCGACCCCAACCAGACCCCCAGACCCAGACCCACACCCCAAACCCCAGACCTCAGACCACTGACCCCAGCCCCCCGACCCCAGCCTGACCCCCAACCCCAGGCCCCAGGCCCCAGACCCTCAACCCCCGACTACAGACCCCCGACCCCCTACCTCAGACTCCCGACCCCCGACCTCAGAACCCGACCCCCGACCACAGACCCCAGACCCCAGACTTCAGACACCAACCTGCCTGGAGAGCCTGCCCAACCCCAGACCCCAGATGCCCGACCCCAGACCCCAGATCCCAGACCCCCGAACCCAGACACCAGACCCCTGACCCCCGACCCCAGACCCAAACCCTGGCCCCACACCCCAGACCCCAGACCACAATCCCAGGCCCAGACCCCTGACCCCCGACCACAGAACCCCAATGCCCGACCCCATACCCCTTACCCCAGACCCCAGGACCAGACCCCAGAAACCGGCCCCAGACCGCAGACCCCACACCCCCGACTCCAGACCCCAGGCCGATCCCCAGACCCCAGACCCCTGACCCCAGACCCCCGACCCCAGACCCCTGACCCCAGACCCCCGACCCCAGACCCCAACCTGCCCGGAGAGCCCACCCAACTCCAGACACCATACCCCCGACCCCACACACCAGACCCAGATACCAGACCCCAGATCCCGACCCTCGACCTCCGACCCCAGACCCAGACCCCTGACCCCCGACCCCCTACCCCAGACCCGACCCATGACCTCAGACCCCAGACCCCAGACCCGGGCCCCAGACTCCAGACCAAAGACCCCTGACACCAGGCACAAGACCCAGACCACCAGACCCAGACCCCAGACCACAGACCACCGACCCCAGACTGCAGACTCTGGCCCCAGATCCAGACCCCCAACCCCAGATCCCAGATCAAACACCCCAGACCCCAGGCTCTGGCCCCAGATCCAGACCCCAGACCCCTGACAACACCTAGATCCCAGAACCCTGTCCCCCGACCCCAGACCCCAGACCGAGACCCCAGACAACCTATCCAACCCAGACCCAGACCCCTGAACCCAACCCTAGTCCCCAGGCCCAGGCCTCAGACCCCAGCCCCAGACGCTCGACCCCAGACCCCACACCTCAGACCTCCGACCCCAGACACCAGACCCCAGAACCCAGGCCCAGACCCCAGATGCCCGACCCCAGATCCTGACCCCAGACACCCGACCCCAGACCCCAAACCCCAGAACCCCAAATCCAAACCCCAGACCTCCGACCCCAGGCTCCCAACACCAGACCTCAGACCCCGGCCCCAAACCCCAGACCCCGGCCCCAGACCCCCGACCCCAGACCAAGACCCCAGACCACATACCCAGACCCCCAACCCCAGACCCCACTCAGACCCCAGACCCCCGACCACTGACCCCCGACCCAGACACCTGACCAACGACCCACGACCCCAGACTCCAGGACCCGGCCCCAGACCCCAGACCCCAGACCACCGACCCCAGACCCAAGACCCCAGTCCCCAACCCCAGACCCCAGACACCAGACCCCCGACCCCCGACCCCTGACACCAGAACACAGACCCCAGACCTCCGAACCCAGACCTCCGACCCCAGACCCCAGACTCACGACCCCAGAACCCCAAATCCAGACCCCAGACCTCCAACACCAGACGCCCAACACCAGACCCCAAACTCCCAACCACAAACCCCAGTCCCGGGCCCCAGCCCCCCGAACCCAGACACCAGCCCCCTGACCACATACCCCAGACCACAGACCCCAGACCCAGACCACAGACCCCAGACCCAAGACCCCAGGCCCCGGCCCCAGACCCCTGACCACAGATCCCAGACTCCATACCCCAGTCCTCTGATCCAGACCCGAGCCAGATCCCCGGCCCCAGACCCCAGACCCCAGGCCCCTGACCCCATAGACCAGACCCTGGCCCCAGACCACAGACCCCGAAACCAGACACAGATCCCCGACCATAGACCCAGACCCCCGACCCCAGACCCCAGACCACCGACCACCAACCCCAGACCCCAGACCCCCGACCCCAGACCCTCGACCCCAGACCCACAAACCCAGACCCCCCGACCCCAACCAGAGCCCCAGACCCAGACCCACACCCCAAACCCCAGACCTCAGACCACTGACCCCAGCCCCCGACCCCAGCCTGACCCCCAACCCCAGACCCCAGGCCCCAGACCCTCAACCCCCGACTACAGACCCCCAACCCCCTACCTCAGACCCCCGACCTCAGAACCCGACTCCCGACCACAGACCCCAGACCCCAGACTTCAGACTCCAACCTGCCTGGAGAGCCCGCCCAATCCCAGACCCCAGACCCCCGACCCCAGATCCCAGATCCCAGAACCCCGAACCCAGACACCAGACCCCTGACCCCCGACCCCAGACACAAACCCTGGCCCCACACCCCAGACCCCAGACCACAACCCCAGGCCCAGACCCCTGACCCCCGACCACAGAACCCCAATGCCCGACCCCATACCCCTTACCCCAGACCCCAGGACCAGACCCCAGAAACCGGCCCCAGACCGCAGACCCCACACCCCCGACTCCAGACCCCAGGCCGATCCCCAGACCCCAGACCCCTGACCCCAGACCCCCGACCCCAGACCCCAACCTGCCCGGAGAGCCCACCCAACCCCAGACACCAGACCCCCGACCCCAGACACCAGACCCAGATACCAGACCCCAGATCCCGACCCTCGACCTCCGACCCCAGACCCAGACCCCTGACCCCCGACCCCCTACCCCAGACCCCGACCCATGACCTCAGACCCCAGACCCCAGACCCGGGCCCCAGACTCCAGACCAAAGACCCCTGACACCAGGCACAAGACCCAGACCACCAGACCCAGACCCCAGACCACAGACCACCGACCCCAGACCGCAGACTCTGGCCCCAGATCCAGACCCCCAACCCCAGATCCCAGATCAAACACCCCAGACCCCAGGCTCTGGCCCCAGATCCAGACCCCAGACCCCTGACAACACCTAGATCCCAGAACCCTGTCCCCCGACCCCAGACCCCAGACCGAGACCCCAGACAACCTATCCAACCCAGACCCAGACCCCTGAACCCAACCCTAGTCCCCAGGCCCAGGCCTCAGACCCCAGCCCCAGACGCTCGACCCCAGACCCCACACCTCAGACCTCTGACCCCAGACACCAGACCCCAGAACCCAGGCCCAGACCCCAGATGCCCGACCCCAGATCCTGACCCCAGACACCAGACCCCAGACCCCACACCCCAGAACCCCAAATCCAAACCCCAGACCTCTGACCCCAGGCTCCCGACACCAGACCTCAGACCCCGGCCCCAAACCCCAGACCCCGGCCCCAGACCCCTGACTCCAGACCAAGACCCCAGACCACATACCCAGACCCCCGACCCCAGACCCCACTCAGACCCCAGACCCCCGACCACTGACCCCCGACCCAGACACCTGACCAACGACCCACGACCCCAGACTCCAGGACCCGGCCCCAGACCCCAGACCCCAGACCACCGACCCCAGACCCCAGAGACCCCAGACCTCCGAGACCAGCCTGACCACCGACCCCAGGCCCCAGACCCCAACCCCCGACTACAGACCCTCGACCCCCGACCCCCGACCCCAGACCCAGACCCCAGATCCCAGACCCAGTCACCTGACCCCCGAACCCAGACACCAGACCCCCGACCACCGACCCCCGACCCAGACCCCAGACCACCGACCCCAGGCCCCAGGCTCCGGCCCCAGATCCAGATCTCAGACCCCTGACCCCACCTAGACCCCAGAACCCCATCCCCAGACCCCTGACCCCAAACTGAGACCACAGACTGTTGGGGGCCGAGTAATGGCATTCTAACAACTTTCTGCTGAGACCTGTAGTAGGGGTAAACAAGTGGACCTCTTTATCCTGCTCACCTGTTGTGCTGATAGGCTCCCACACCCAATATAACGAGGGGAGTTTTAGAGAGATTCCTGCCTTGATGAAGCTGCATGGCGTCTCTGTTCTTGCTCCGGGGAAGCAAGGCTGAGTGCGGGAGGACAGTGGGCCCTCTCCTCTCGCAGCTTGGACTGGTTGGGTGTGCTTTTTCCCATCCCTCCTCAAGAGGGACTGGGGACGAAGGACCCCGACAACAGACCACCGACCCAACCCAGATATCAGACCCCAGACCCCAGTCCCCAGGCACAGGCCCAAGACCCCAGCCCCACACAGCAGACCCCCAACCCCAGACCCGCAACACCAGACCCCAGACTCCAGACCCAGACACCAGAGGCCCAAACCCAGACCCCTGACCCCCGAACCGAGACCCCAAAACCGCAAACCCAGACCCCAGACTCCAACCCCAGACTCCCGAAACCAGACCCCAAACTCCCGACCACAAACCCAAGACTCCGGCGCCAGACCCCAGACCCCAGACCCCTGACCCCATACCCAGACTCAGACCCCAAACCCCAGACCCCCGACCCGAGACCCCAGACGCCAGAGACCCCAGACCCCCGACCCCAGCCTGACCCCTGACCCCAGGCCCCAGACCCCCAACCCCTGGCCACAGACCCCCGACTCCCAACCCCAGACCCCAGACCCCAGACACCCGACCCCAGACCCCACACCCCAGACCCCAGACCCCAGGCCGATCCCCAGACCCCAGGCACCGGCCCCAGACCCTCTACCCCAGACCCACGAATACAGACCTCAGCCTGACCCCCGACCCCAGGCCCCAGACCCCCAACCCCTGGCCACAGACCCCCAACTACCGACCCCAGACCCCAGACCCCAGACCCTGACCCTAGACCCAAGCCCCAAACCCCAGACCTGAGACCCCAGACCCCAGAAACCGGCCCCAGACCCCAGACCCCCAACCCCAGACCCCACACCCCCAACCCTAGACCCCAGGCCAATCCCCAGACCCCAGGCACCGGCCCCAGACCCCCTACACCAGACCTACGAATACAGACCCCAGCCCCCGACCCCAGACCCCGGCCCCAGACCAAAGACCCCAGACCCCAGGCCCAAGACCCAGACCCCAGACCACAGACCACCGCCCCAGATCCAGACCCCAGACCTCCAGCCCCAGACTCCCGACACCAGACCCCAAACTCCTGACCCCAAACCCCAGACGCACGACCACAGACCCCAGACCCCCGACCCCAGACCCCAGATCCTAGACCCCCTACCACAGACCCCAGACCCCAGACCCCCGACCCCAGACACAGAACCCAGACCCCTGACCCCACTCAGACCCCAGACACCCGACCAACGACACACGACCCCAGACTCCAGAACCCGGCCCCAGACCCCAGACCACCGACCCCAGAACCAAGACCCCAGTCCCAGACCCCAGACACCCGACCCCTGACACCAGAACCCAGACCTCAAACCCCAGACCCCTGAACTCCGACCCCTACCCTTACCTCTAACCCTAACCCTAACCCAAACCATACCCCTAACCGTAACCTTAAATCTAACCCTAACCCTAACACTACCCCTGTCCCTACCCCTACCCCTAACGCTAACTCTAGCCCTACCCCTACACCTACCCCAATCCCTAACCCTAACCCTAACCCTATCCCTACCCCTACCCCTACCACTAACCTTAACCTTAACCCTAAACCTACTCCTAACCCTAACCCTAACCCTAACTGAAACCCTACCCCTACCCCTACACCTAACCCTACCCCTACCACTAACCCTAACCCTAACCCTAACCCTAACCCTACCCCTACCCTTACCCCTAACCCTAACCCTAACCCTAACCATACCCGTAACCGTAACCCTAAATCTAACCGTAACCCTACCTCTAACCGTAACCCTAACCCTAACCCTAACCCTAACCCTACACCTGACCCTAACCCTAATTAGAACCCTCCCCCTAATGCTAACCCTAACCCTAACCCTAACCCTACCCCTAACCCTAACCCTAACCCTACCCCTAAACCTAACTCTAGCCCTACATTTACCCCTAGCCCAATCCCTAAACCTAACCCTAACCCTAACCCTATCCCTAACCCTACCCCTACCACTAACTTTAACCTTAACCCTAACCCTACTCCTAACCCTAACCCTAACCCTAAACCTAACCCTAACTGTACCCCTACCCCTACCCCTAACCCTACCCCTACCACTAACCCTAACCCTAACCCTAACCATACCCCTAACCGTAACCCTAAATCTAACCCTAACCCTACCTCTAACCATAACCCTAACCCTAACCCTAATCCTAACCCTACCCCTGACCCTAATCCTAACCCTAACTCTACGCCTAACCATAACATACCCCTAACCCTACCCCTACACTTATAGCCAACCATAACCCCAACACTACCCTTAACCCTAACCCTAACCCTAACCATACCCCTAACGCTAACCCTAACCCTAACCCTAACCCTACCCCTAACCGTAGCCCTAAACCTAAACCTAAGCCTAACCCTAACCCTACCCCTAACCCTAACCCTAACCCTAAAACCCTAACCCTAACCCTACCCCTACCCCTAACCTAACCCTAATCCTAACCCTAACCCTACCCCTAACCCTAACCTAACCCTAACCCTAGCCCTAACCATACCCTAACTCTAACCCTAACCCTACCACTAACCCTAACCCTAAACCTAACCCAAACCCTACCCCTACCCCTACCCCTAACCTAACCCTAGCCCTAACCCTACCCCTAACCCTACCCCTAACCCTACCACTAAACCTAGCCCTAACCCTACCCCTAACCCTAACCCTACCCCTAACCCTAAACCTAACCCTAACCCTATCCCTAACCCTACCACTAACACTAACCCTCACCCTAACCCTAAACCTAACCCTACCCCTAACACTCACCCTAACACTAACCCTAACCCTAAACCTAACCGAACCACTAAGCCTAACCCTACGCCTAACCCCACCCCTAACCCTAACCCTGACCCTAAGCCTAACCCTAACCCTAACTGTAACCCTAACCCTAACCGTAACCCTCCCCATAATGCTAACCCTAACCCTAAACCTAACCCTACGCCTAACCGTAACCCTAACCCTAACCCTACCCTAACCCTAACCCTAACCCTAACCCTAATCCTAACACTAACCCTGACCATACCCCTAACCCTAACCCTAACCCTACCCCTAAAGCTAACCCTAACCCTAACCCTAAACCTACCCCTAACGCTAACCCTAACCCTAACCCTAACCCTGTACCTAACCCTAACATTAAGCCTAACACTAACCCTAACCCAACCACTAACCCTACCCCTAACCCAACACCTAACCCTAACCCTAACCCTACCCCTAACCCTAACCCTAACCCTGACCCTTCCGCTAACCCTAATCCACACCCTACGCCTACCCCTACCTCTAACCCGAACCCTAACTCTACCTCTAACCCTAACCATACCCCTAACGCTAACCCTAACCCTAAACCTAACCCTACCCTTAAGCGTAACCCTACCCCTAACCCTGAGCCTACCCTTAGCCCTAACCCTACGCCTAACCCTAACCCTAACCCTAAAACCCTAACGCTAACCATACCCCTACCCCTAGCCCTAACCTAACCCTAAACCTAACCCTAACCCAACTCTTAACCCTACCCCTACCACTCATTCTAACACTAACCCTAACCCTACCCCTAACCCAAACCTGAACCCTAACCCTAACTGTATCCCTACCCCTACCCCTTACCCGAACAATAACCCTAACCCTCACTCTACCCCTAAGCTTAGCCCTACCACTAACCCTAACCATAACCCTACCCCTAACGCTAACCCTACCCCTAACCTGAAACCTAACCCTAACCCTACCCCTACCCCTACCCCTAACTCTAGCCCTACCCCTACCCATACCCCAATTCCTAACCCTAACCCTAACCCTATCCCTACCCCTACCCCTACCAATAACCTTAACCTTAAGCCTAACCCTAATCCTACCCCTACCACTAACCCTAACCCTAACCCTAACCCTACCCCTACCCTTACCCCTAACCCTAACCCTAACCCTAAACATACCCCTAACCGTAACCTTAAATCTAAACCTAACCCTACCTCTAACCGTAACCATAATCCTAACACTAACCCTAACCCTAACCCTAACCCTGACCCTAACCCTAATCCGAACCCTCCCACAAATGCTAACCCTAACCCTAAACCTAACCCTACGCCTAACCGTAACCCTAACCCTAACCCTAACCCTAACCCTACCCTAAACCTAACCCTAACCCTAATCCTAACTCTAACCCTGACCCTACCCCTAACCCTAACCCTAACCCTAACCCTACCCCTAAAGCTAACCCTAACCCTAAACCTAAACCTACCCCTAATACTAACCCTAACCCTAACCCTAACTCTATCCCTAATCCTACCTGTACCCCTACCCCTACCCCTAACCCGAACACTAACCCTAAGCCTCACCCTACCCCTAACCTTACCCCTAACACTAACCCTAACCATAACCCTACCTCTAACGCTAACCATACCCCTAACCCTAAACCTAACCCTAACCCTAATCCTAACCCTAACCCTAACCCTACCCCTACCCTAACCCTAACTCTAGCCCTACCCCTACCCCTACCCCAATCCCTAACCCTAACCCTAACCCTAACCCTATACCTAACCCTACCCCTACCACTAACCTTAACCTTAACCCTAACCCTACTCCTAACCCTAACCCTAACCCTAACCCTAACTGTACCCCTACCCCTACCCCTAACCCTACCCCTACCAATAACCCTAACCCTAACCCAAACCCTACACCTACCCCTACACCTAACCACAACCCTAACCATACCCCTAACCGTAACCCTAAATCTAACCCTAACCCTACCTCTAACCATAACCCTAACCCTAACCCTACCCCTGACCCTAACCCTAATCCTAACTCTACGCCTAACCCTACCATACCCCTAAGCCTTCCCCTACCCTTAAACCCAACCATAACCCTAACCCTACCCTTAACCATAACCCTAACCCTAACCCTAACCATACCCCTAACGCTAACTCTAACCCTAACCCTAACCCTACCCTTAAGCGTAACCCTACCCCTAAACCTAACCCTAAGCTTAGCCCTAAACCTATGCCTAACCCAAACCCTAACCCTAAAACCCTAACGCTAACCATACCCCTACCCCTACCCCTAACCTAACCCTAACCCTAACCCTAACCCAACTCTTAAACCTATTCCTAACACTCATTCTAACACTGACCCTAACCCTACCCCTAACCCAAACCTGAACCCTAACCCTAACCCTATCCCTAACCCTAAGTGTATCCCTACCCATACCCCTAACCCGAACACTAACCCTAACCTTCACCCTACCCCTAAGCTTAGCCCTACCACTAACCATAACAATAACCCTACCCCTAACGCTAACCCTACCAATAAACCGAAACTTAACCCTAACCCTAACCCTAACCCTACCCCTACCCCTACCCCTAACTCTAGCCCTACCCCTACCCCTACCCCAATCCCTAACCCTAACCCTAACCCTAACCCTATCCCTACCCCTACCCCTACCACTAACCTTAACCTTAAGCCTAACCCTACTCCTAACCCTAACCCTAACCCTAACCCTACCCCTACCCTTACCCCTATCCCTAACCCTAACCCTAACCATACCCCTAACAGTAACCTTAAATCTAACCCTAACCCTACCTCTAACCGTAACCATAACCCTAACCCTAACCCTAACCCTACCCCTGACCCTAACCCTAATCCGAACCCTCCCCCTAATGCTAACCCTAACCCTAAACCTAACCCTACGCCTAACCGTAACCCTAACCCTAACCCTCACCCTAACCCTACCCTAAACCTAACCCTAACCCTAATCCTAACCCTAACCCTGACCCTAACCCTAACCCTAACCCTAACCCTAAGCCTACCCCTAAAGCTAACCCTAACCCTAAACCTAGCCCTAACGCTAAACCTAACTCTAACCCTAACCCTATCCCTAATCCTAACTGCACCCCTACCCCTACCCCTAATGCGAACACTAACCCTAACCCTCACCCTACCCCTAACCTTACTTCTACCACTAACCATAACCACAACACTACCCCTAATGCTAACCCTACCCCTAACCCTGAACCTGACCCTAACCCTAATCCTAACCCTAACACTAACCCTACCCCTACCCCCAACCCTAACTCTAGCCCTACCCCTACGCCTACCCCAATCCCTAACCCTAACCCTAACCCTAACCCTATACCTAACCCTACCCTTACCACTAACCTTAATCTTAACCCTAACCCTACTCCTAACCCTAACCCTAACTCTTACTGTACCCCTACCCCTACCCCTAACCCTATCCCTACCACTACCCCTAACCCTTACCCTAACCCTACACCTACCCCTACACCTAACCCTAACCCTAACCATACCCCTAACCGTAACCCTAAATCTAACCCTAACCCTACCTCTAACCGTAACCCTAACCCTAACCCTAACCCTACCCTTAACCATAACCCTAACCCTAACCCTAACCATACCCCTAACGCTAACCCTAACCCTACCCCTAACCCTACCCCTAACCGTAACCCTAACCCCAAACCTAAGCCTAACCCTAACCTACCCCTACCCCTAACCCTAACCCTAAAAGCCTAACCCTACCCCTACACCAACCCCTACCCCTACCCCTAAACTAACCCTAACCCTAACCCTAACCTAACCCTAACCCTAGCCCTAACCCTACCCCTAACCCTAACCCTAACCCTACCACTAATCCTAACCCTAACCCTACCCCTAACCCTAACCCTACCCCTAACCCTAACCCTAAACCTAACCCTAACCCTCTCCCAAACCCTACCCCTACGACTAACCCTCACCCTTACCCTAAACCTAACCCTACCCCTAACCCTCACCCTAACCCTAACCCTAACCCTAACCCTAACCATACCACTAAGCCTAACCCTACCCCTAACCCCACCCCTAACCCTAACCCTGACTCTAAGCCTAACCCTACCCCTAACTGTAACCCTAAACCTAACCCTAACCCTCCTCCTAATGCTAACCCTAACCCTAAACCTAACCCTACGCCTAAACGTAACCCTAACCCTAACCCTAACCCTAACCTTACCCTAACCCTAACCCTAACCTTAATCCTAACCCTAACCCTGACCCTACCCCTAACCCTAACCCTAACCCTACCCGTAAAGCTAACCCTAACCCTAACCCTAAACCTACCCCTAACGCTAACCCTAACCCTAACCCTAACCCAACACCTAACCCTAACCCTAACCCTACCATACCCCTAACCCTACCCCTACCCTTAAAGCCAACAATAACCCTAACCCTACCCTTAACCATAACCCTAACCCTAAACAGAACCATACCCCTAACGCTAACCCTAACCCTACCCCTACCCCTAACCATAACCCTAACCCTAAACCTAAGCCTAACCCTACCCCTACCCCTACCCGTAACCCTAAAACCCTAACCCTAACCCTATCCCTACCCCTAACCCTAACCCTAACCATACCCCTAATGCTAACCCTAACCCTACCCCTACCCCTAACCATAACCCTAACCCTAACCCTAAACCTAAGCCTAACCCTACCCCTACCCCTAACCCAAACCCTAACCCTAAAACCCTACCCCTACCCCTACCCCTACCCCTAACCTAACCCTAACCCTAACGCTATCCCTAACCCTAACCCTAATCCTGCCCCTAACCCTAACTCTACCCCTACCCCTACTCCTAACTCAAAACCTAACCCTAACTCTAACCCTAACCCTAACCCTAACCCTACCCCTAACCCTAACCTAACCCTAACCCTAGCCCTAACCCTACCCCTCACCGTAACCCTAACCCTTCCACTAACCCTACCCCTACCCCTACCCCTAAACCTAACCCTAACCCTACCGCTAAACCTAATCCACACCCTACGCCTACCCCTACCTCTAACCCTAACCCTAAGTCTACCCCTAACCCTAACCATACCCCTAACGCTAACCCTAACCCTAACCCTAACGCTACCCCTAAACCGAACCTGAACCCTAACCCTAACCCTATCCCTAACCCTAACTGTACCCCTACCCCTACCCCTAACCCGAACACTAACCCTAACCCTCACCCTACCCATAACCTTACCCCTACCACTAACCCTAAACATAACCCTACCCCTAACGCTAACCCTACCCCTAACCCTAAACCTAACCCTACCCCCACCACTAACTTAACCTTAAACCTAACAATAATCCTAACCCTAAACCTAACCCTAACCCTAACCCTAACTGTACCCCTACCCCTACCCCTAACCCTACCCCTACCACTAACCCTAACGCTAACCCTAACCCTACCCCTACCCCAACCCCTAACACTAATCCAAACCCTAACCATACCCCTAAACATAACCCTAAATCTAACCCTAACCCTAACTCTAACCGTAACTGTAACCCTAAACCTAACCCTAACCCTAACCCTACCCCTGACCCTAACCCTAACCCTAACTCTACGCCTAACCCTACCATACCCCTAACCCTACCCCTACCCTTAAACCCAACCCTACCCCTAACCATAACCCTAACCCTAACCCTACCCCTAACCCTACACCTACCGCTAACGCTAACCCTAACCCTAAACCTAACCCTACCCCTAACCGTAATCCTAACCCTAAACCTAAGCCTAACCCTCCCCCTCCCCCTACCCCTAACCCTAACAGTAAAACCCTAACCCTAACCCTACCCCTACCCCTACCCATAACCTAAACCTAACCCTAACCGTAACCCTACCCCTAACCCTAACCTAACCCTAACCCTAGCCCTAACCCTAACCCTAACCCTAACCCTAAAACCCTAACCATACCCCTACCTCTACCCCTAACCTAAACCTAACCATAAACCTAACAGTACGCCTAACCATAACCTAACCCTAACCCTACCCCTAACCCTAACGCTAACCCAACCACTAACCCTAGCCATAACCGTACCCCTAAACCTAACCCTAACCCTACCCCTAACCCTAACTCTACACCTAACCCTAACCCTATCCCTAACCCTACCCCTACCACAAACCCTCACCCTAAACCTAACCCTACCCCTACCCCTAACCCTAACCCAAACCCTACCCCTACCCCTAACCCTACCCCTACCCCTACCCCTAACCTTAACCCTAACCCTAACCCTAATCCTAACCCTAACTGTACCCCTACCCCTACTCCTAACTCGAAACCTAAACCTAACTCTAACACAAACCCTAACCGTACCCCTATCACTAAGGCTAACCCTAACCCTAACCCTAACCCTACCACTAACCGGAACCCTAACCCTAACCGTAACCCTACCATAACCCTAACTCTAACCCTATCCCTAACCCTAACCCTACCCCTACCCCTACGCCTCCCCCTCACCCTAACCCTACCCCACCACTAACACTAACACTAACCCTACCCCTAACATAAACCCTACTCCTAACCCTACCACTAACAGTACACCTAACCCTAACCCTACCCCTAACCCTACCCCTAACACTAACCCTAGCCCTAACCCTAACCGTAACTGTACCCCTACCTCTACCCCTAACCCGAACCCGAACCCTAACCCTAAACCTACCCCTAACCCTAATCCTACCCCTAACCCTACACCTAAGCCTACCCCTACCCCTATCCCTAACCCTAACCCTAACCCTAACCCTAAAACCCTAACCCTACCCTTACCGCTACACCTAACCCTAATCCTAACCCTAACCCTACCCCTACCCCTAACCCTACCACTAACCCCAACCATAACCCTAACCCGAACCCTAACCCTAACCCTAACCCTAACCCTAAAACCCTAACCCTAACCCTACTGCTACACCTAACCCTAATCCTAACCCTAACCCTACCACTAACCCTAGCCCTAAACCTAACCCTACCCCTAACCCTAACCCTAACCCTAATCCTAACCCTAACCCTAACTGTACCCCTACCCCTACCCCTAACCCGAACCATGACCATAACCTAAACCTACTCCTAACCCTACCCCTACCACTAACCGTAACCCTAAACCTAACCCTAATCCTACCCTAACCCTAACCCTAAACCTCATCCTAACCCTAACCACACCCCTAACACTAACCGTAACCCTAACCCTACCCCTAACGCTCACCCTAACCCTAACCCTAAACCTACCCCTAACGCTAACCGTAAGGGTAACCCTAATCCTAACCCTACCCCTAACCCTAACCCTAACACTAACACTAACCC
>JANJXV010000033.1:700000-702500 GCA_024803745.1 Megascapheus bottae
CCCCTAACCCGAACCCTAACATTAACCTAAACCTACTCCTAACCCTACCGCTACCACTAACCCTAACCCTACACCTACCCTAACCCTACCCCTAACCATAACCTTAACCCTAACCCTAACGCTACCCTAACCCTAACCCTAACCCTACCCCTAACTCTACCCCTACCACTAACCCTAAGCCTAACCATAACCCTAAACCAACCCCTACCCCTAAACGTAACCCTAACCCTACCCTAACCCTAACACTAACCCGACCCCTAACCCTACCCCTAACCCTAACCCTACCCCTACCCCTAACCGTAACCCTAACCCTAACCCTACCCTAACCCTACCACTAACCCTACCTCTAACCCTACCCCTAACCCTAACCCTACCCCTACCCCTACCCCAACCCCTACCACTAACCCTCACCCTAACCCTAACGCTAGCCCTAACCCTACCCCTAACCCTAATCCTAACCCTAACCCAAACCATACCCCTAACCCTAATCCTAACCCTAACCCTAAACCTAACCCTAACCCTACCCCTAACCCTAACCGTAACCCAAACCCTACCCCTAAACCTAACCCTACCCCTAACCCTAAACCTACCCCTAACCCTAAACCTAACCCTAACACTAACCCTAATCCTACCCTAACCGTAACTGTACCCGTACTCCTAATTCGAAACCTAACCCTAACTCTAACCCAACCCCTAACCCTACCCCTATCACTAACGGTAACCCTAACCCTAACCCTAACCCTAACTCTAACCCTACCACTAACCGGAACCCTAACCGTAACCGTAACCCTACCATAACCCTAACTCTAACCCTAACCCTAACCCTAACCCTATCCCAACCCTACCCCTACCCCTACCCCTAACCCTACCCCACCACTAACCCTAACACTAACCCTACCCCTAACATAAACCCTACTCCTAACCCTACCCCTAACAGTACACCTAACCTTAACCCTAACCCCTAACCCTAACCCTAACCCTACCCCTACCCCTAACCCTACAACTAACCCTAACCCTAACCCTAAAGCTAGACTTCACCCTACCCCTAACCCTACCCCTACTACTAACCCTAACCCTAACCCTACCCCTAACCATAACCCTAACCCTAACCCTAACCCTAACCTAACCCTAACCCTAACCCTAAACCTAAAACCCTAACCCTAACCCTAACGCTAACCCTACCCCTAACCCTACCCCTACCACTAACCCTATCCCTAACCCTAACCGTAACTGTACCTCTACCGCTACCCCTAACCCGAACCCTAACCCTAACCCTGAAGCTACCCCTAACTCTAATCCTAACCCTAAACCTACCCCTAACCCTACCCCTACCCCTATCCCTAACCCTAAACCTAACCCTAACCCTAAAAACCTAACCCTAACCCTACCGTTACACCTAACCCTAATCCTAACCCTAACCCTACCCCTAACCCTAACCCTACCACTAACCCTAACCCTAACCCGAACCCGAACCCTAACCCTAACCTTAACCATAAAACCCTAACCCTAACCCTACCGCTACACCTAACCCTAATCCTAACCCTAACCCTACCCATAACCCTAACCCTACCACTAACCCTAACCCTAAGCCTAACCCTAAACCTAACCCTACCACTAATCCTAACCCTAACCCTAATCCTAACCCTAACCCTAACTGTACCCCTACCCCTACACCTAACCCGAACCCTAACCATTACCTAAACCTAATCCTAACTCTATCCCTACCACTAACCCTAACCCTAAACCTACCCTAACCCTACCCCTAACCATAACCCTAACCCTAACCCTACCCTTACCCTAACCCTAACCCTAACCCTAACCCTAACCCTAACACTACCCCTACCCCTACCCCTACCCCTAACCGTAACCGTAACCCTAACCCTAACCCTAAACCTACCCCTAACTTTAACCCTAACCCTAACCCTAACCGTAACCGTAACCCTAAACCTAACCCTAACCCTTCCCTAACCCTAACCCTAAACCTCATCCTAACCCTAACCCCACCCCAACACTAACCGTAACCCTAAACCTACCCCTAACGCTAACCGTAAGGCTAACCCTCACCCTAACCCTACACCTAACCCTAAACCTAACCCTAACCCTAACCCTAACCCTAACCCTAACCCTAACCATACCACTAAGCCTAACCCTACCCCTCACCCCACCCCTAACCCTAACCCTGACCCTAAGCCTAACCCTACCCCTAACTGTAACCCTAACCCTTACCCTAACCCTCCTCCTAATGGTAACCCTAACCCTAAACCTAACCCTACGCCTAACCGTAACCCTAACCCTAACCCTAACCTTACCCTAACCCTAACCCTAACACTAACCTTAATCCTAACCCTAAGACTGACCCTACCCCTAACCCTAACCCTAACCCTACCCCTAAAGCTAACCCTAACCATAACCCTAAACCTACCCCTAACGCTAACCCTAACCCTAACCCTAACCCTGTACCTAACCCTACCATTAAGCCTAACCCTAACCCTAATCCTAC
>JANJXV010000033.1:705000-717500 GCA_024803745.1 Megascapheus bottae
GTAACCCTAACCCTAACCCGAACCCTAACCCTAACCCTAAACCTACCCCTAACTCTAATCCTAACCCTAACCCTACCCCTAACCCTACCCCTACCGCTATCCCTAACCCTAACACTAACCCTAACCCTAAAAACCTAACCCTAACCCGACCGCTACACCTAACCCTAATCCTAACCCTACCCCTACCCCTAACCCTAACCCTACCACTAACCCTAACCCTAACCCTAACCCGAACCCTAACCCTAACCCTAACCCTAACCCGAACCCTAACCCTAACACTAACCCTAACCCTAAAACCCTAACCCTAACCCTACCGCTACACCTAACCCTAATCCTAACCCTAACCCTACCCCTAACCCTAACTCTACCACTAACCCTAACACTAACCATTAACCCTAACCCTAACCCTAACCCGAACCCTAACCCTAACCCTAACCCTAAAACCCTAACCCTAAACCTTCCGCTACACCTAACCCTAATCCTAACCATAACCCTACCCATAACCCTAACCCTACCACTAACCCTAACCCTAACCCTAACCCGAAACCTAACCCTACCCCTAAACCTAACCCTAACCCTTATCCTAACCCTAACCCTAACTGTACGACTACCCCTACCCCTAACCCGAACCCTAACCATTACCTAAACCTACGCCTAACCCTATCCCTACCACTAACCCTAACCCTAAACCTACCCTAACCCTACCCCTAACCATAACCCTAACCCTAATCCTAACCCTAACCCTAACCCTAACCCTAACCCTAATCCTAACCCTAACCCTACCCTACCCCTACCCCTAACCGTAACCGTAACCCTAACCCTAACCCTAAACCTACCCCTAACTTTAACCCTAACCCTAACCCTAACCGTAACCGTAACCCTAAACCCAACCCTAACCCTACCCTAACCCTAACCCTAAACCTCATCCTAACCCTAACCCCACCCCTAACACTAACCGTAACCCTAACCCTACCCCTAATGCTAACACTAACCCTAACCATAAATCTACCCCTAACGCTAACCGTAAGGCTAACCCTAATCCTAACCCTAGCCCTACCCCTAACCTAACCGTAACCCTAACCCTACGCCTAACCCTAACCTAACCCTAACCCTACCATTAACCCTACCCCTAACCCTAACGCTAACCCTACCACTAACCCTAGCCATAACCCTACCCCTAAACCTAACCCTAACCCTACCGCTAACCCTACCCCTACCCCTAACCCTAACCGTAACCCAAACCCTACCCCTACCCCTAACCCTACCCCTAACCCTAACCCTAAACCTACCCCTAACCCTAACCCTAACCCTAACCCTAATCCTAACCCTAACCCTAACTGTACCCCTACTCCTAATTCGAAACCTAACCCTAACTCTAACCCAACCCCTAACCCTACCCCTATCACTAACGCTAACCCTAACCCTAAACCTAACGCTAACCCTACCACTAACCGGAACGCTAACCCTAACCATAACCCTACCATAACCCTAACTCTAACCCTAACCCTAACCCTAACCCTACCCGAACGCTACCCCTACCACTAACCCTAACCCTACCCCACCACTAACCCTAACACTAACCCTACCCCTAACATAAAACCTACTCATAACCCTATCCCTAACAGTACACCTAATCTTAACCCTAACCCCTAACCCTAACCCTAACCCTAACGCTACCCCTAACCCTACAACTAACCCTAACCCTAACCCTAAAGCTAGACTTCACCCTACCCCAATCCTACCCCTACTACTAACCCTAACCCTAACCCTACACCTAACCGTAACCCTAACCCTAACCCTAACCCTACCCCTAACCCTACCCCTACCACTAACCCTACCCTAACCCTAACCCTAACCCTAAAACCCTAACCCTAACCCTAACGCTAACCCTACCCCTAACCCTACCCCTACCACTAACCCTATCCCTAACCCTAACCGTAACTGTACCTCTACCGCTACCCCTAACCCGAACCCTTACCCTAACCCTAAACTTACCCCTAACTCTAATCCTAACCCTAACCCTACCCCTAACCCTACCCCTACCCCTATCCCTAAACCTAACCCTAACCCTAACGCTAAAAACCTAACCCTAACCCTACCGCTACACCTAACCCTAATCCTAGCCCTAACCCTACCCCTAACCCTAACCCTACCACTAACCCTAACCCTAACCCTAACCCTAAAACCCCAACCCTAACCCTACCGCTACACCTAACCCTAATCCTAACCCTAACCCTACCCATAACCCTAACCCTAGCACTAACCCTAACCCTAACCCGAACCCTAACCCTAACCCTAACCGTAACCCTAAAACCCTAACCTTAACCCTACCGCTACACCTAATCCTAATTCTAACCCTAACCCTACCCCTAACCCTAACCCTAACCCTAACCCAAATCCTAACCCTACCCCTAACCCTAAACGTAACCCTAAAACACTAACCCTAACCCTACCGCTACACCTAACCCAATTCCTAACCCTAACCCTACCCCTAACCCTAACCCTACCACTAACTCTAACCCTAACCCTAACCCGAACCCTAACCCTAACCCTACACCTAACCCTAAAACCCTAACCCTAACCCTACCGCTAAACCTAACCCTAATCCTAACCCTAACCCTACCCCTAACCCTAATTATACCACTAACCCTAACCCTAACAATTAACCCTAACCCTAACCCTAACCCTAACCCGAACCCTAACCCTAACCCTAACCCTAAAACCCTAACCCTAACCCTACTGCTACACCTAACCCTAACCCTAACCCTAACTCTACCCATAACCCTAACCCTACCACTAACCCTAAGCCTAACCCTAAACCTAACCCTACCCCTAACCCTAACCCTAACCCTAATCCTAACCCTAACCCTAACTGTACCCCTACCCCTACCCCTAACCCGAACCCTAACCATTACCTAAACCTACTCCTAACCCTATCCCTACCACTAACCCTAACCCTAAACCTACCCTAACCCTACCCCTAACCATAACCCTAACCCTAACCCTAATCCTAACCCTACCCCTACCCCTAACCCTAATCCTAACCCTAACCCTAACTGTACCCCTACCCCTACCCCTAACCCGAACCCTAACCATTACCTAAACCTACTCCTAACCCTATCCCTACCACTAACCCTAACCCTAAACCTACCCTAACCCTACCCCTAACCATAGCCCTAACCCTAACCCTAACCTAACCCTAACCCTAATCCTAATCCGAACCCTCACCCTAATGCTAACCCTAACCCTAAACCTAACCATACGCCTAACTGTAACCCTAACCATAACCCTAACGCTAACCCTAACCTAAACCTAACCCTAACCCTAATCCTAACCCTAACCCTGACCCTACCCCTAACCCTAACCCTAACCCTACCCCTAAAGCTAACCCTAACCCTAACCCTAAACCTACCCCTAACGCTAACCCTAACCCTAACCCTATCCCTAACACTAACTGTACCCCTACCCCTACCCCTAACCCGAACACTAACCCTAACCCTAACCCTACCCCTAACCTTACCCTTACCACTAACCCTAACGCTAACCCTAACCCTAACCCTAACCCTAACTCTACCCCTAACCGTAACCCTAACCCTAAACCTAAGCCTAACCCTACCCCTACCCCTAACCCTAACCCTAAAACCCTAACCCTAACCCTACCCCTACCCCTACCCCTACCCCTAACCTAACCCTAACCCTAACCCTACCCCTAACCCTAACCTAACCCTAACCCTAGCCCTAACCCTACCCCTAACCCTCACCCTAACACTAATCCTAACCCTAACCCTACTCCTTACCCTCACCCTAACCCTACCCCTAACCCTAACCCTAAACCTAACCCTAACCCTATCCCTAAACCTACCCCTACCACTAACTCTCAACCCAACCCTAACCCTAACCCTACCCCTAACCCTCACCTAAACCTAACCCTAAACCTAACCCTAACCATACCACTAAGCCTAACCCTACCCCTAACACAAACCCTCACCCTAACCCTGACCCTAAGCCTAACCCTACCCCTAACTGTAACCCTAACCCTTACCCTAACCCTAACCCTCCTCCTAATGCTAACCCTAACCCTAAACCTAAACCTACGCCTAACCCTAACCCTAACCCTAACCTTACCCTAACCCTAACCCTAACCTTAATCCTTACCCTAAGACTGACCCTACCCCTAACCCTAACCCTAAACCTACCCGTAAAGCTAACCCTAACCCTAACCCTGTAACTAACCCCACCATTAAGCCTAACCCTAACCCTAACCCTACCCCTAACCGTACCTCTAACCCAACACCTAACCCTAACCCTAACCCTACCACACCCTAACCCTACCCCTACCCTTAAACCCAACCCTAACCCTAACCCTACCCTTAACCCTAACCCTAACCCTAGCCCTAACCATACCCCTAATGATAACCCTAACCCTAACCCTACCCCTAACCATAACCCTAACCCTAAACCTAAGCCTAACCCTACCCCTACCCGAACCCTAACCCTAACCCTAAAACCCTAACCCTACCCCTACCCCTACCCCTACCCCTAACCTAACCCTAACCCTAAACCTAAACCTACCCCTAAGCCTAACCCTAACCCTAACCCTACCGCTAACCCTAATCCACAAACTACGCCTACCCCAACTTATAACCCTAACCCTAACCATACCCCTAACGCTAACCCTAACCCTAACCCTAACCCTTAACCGTAACCCCACCCCTAACCCTACACTTACCCCTAACCCTATCCCTAACCCTAACTCTAAAACCCAAACCGTAACCATACCCCTACCCCTAACCTAACCCTAACCCTAACCCTAACCCAACCCTTAACCCTATCCCTACCACTCACTCTAACCTTAACCCTAACCATTACGCTACCCCTAACCCGAACCTAAACCCTAACCCTAACCCTATCCCTAACCCTAACTGTACCCCTACCCCTACCCCTAACCCGAACACTAACCCTAACCCTCACCCTACCCATAACCTTACCCCTACCACTAACCCTAACCATAACCCTACCCCTAACGCTAACCCTACCCCTAACCCTAAACCTAACCCTACCCCTACCACTAACTTAACCTTAAACCTAACCCTACTCCTAACCCTAACCCTAACCCTAACCCTAACCCTAACCCTAACTGTACCCCTACCCCTACCCCTACCCCTACCACTAACCCTAACCCTAACTCTACCCCTACCCCAACCCCTAACCCTAAACCAAACTCTAACCATACCCCTAACCGTAACCCTAAATCTAACCCTAAGCCTACCTCTAAACGTAACCCTAACCCTAAACCTAACCCTAAACCTACACCTGAACCTAACCCTAACCCTAACTCTACGCCAGCCCTGCCATACCCCTAACCCTACCTCTACCCTTAAACCCAACCACAACCCTAACCCTACCCTTAACCATAACCCTAACGCTAACCCTAACCCTAACCCTAACCCTACCCCTAACCGTAATCCTAACCCTAAACCTAAGCCTAACCCTACCCCTACCCCAACCCCTAACCCTAACTGTAAAACCCTAACCCTAACCCTACTCCTACCCATAACCTAACCCTAACCCTAACCCTAACCCTAACCCTAACCTAACCCTAACCCTAGCCCTAACCCTAACCCTAACCCTAACCCTAAAACCCTAACCCTAACCCTACCCCTACCCCTAACCTAACCCTAACCCTAACCCTAACCCTACGCCTAACCCTAACCTAACCCTAACCCTAGCCCTAATCCTACCCCTAACCCTAACGCTAACCCTACCACTAACCCTAGCCATAACCCTACCCCTAAACGTAACCCTAACCCTACCCCTAACCCTAACCCTAAACCTAACCCTATACCTAACCCTACCCCTACCACTAACCCTCACCCTAACCCTAACCCTAACGCTAGCCCTACCACTAACCGGAACCCTAACCCTAACCATAACCCTAACCTAACCCTAACCCTACCCCAACCCTACCCCTACCCCTAACCCTAACCCTACCCCACCACTAACCCTAACACTAACCCTACCCCTAACATAAACCCTACTCCTAACCCTCCCCCTAACAGTACACTTAACCTTAACCCTAACCCTAACCCTAACCCTAACTCTACCCCTACCCCTAACCCTACAACTAACCCTAACCCTAACCCGAAAGCTAGACTTCACCCTACCCCTAAAACTAACCCTACTACTAACCCTAACCCTACCCCTACCCCTAACCGTAACCCTAACCCTAACCCTAACCCTAACCCTAACCCTAAAACCCTAACCCTAACCCTAACGCTAACCCTACCCCTAACCCTACCCCTACCACTAACCCTATCCCTAACCCTAACCGTAACTGTACCTCTACCGCTACCCCTAACCCGAACCCTAACCCTAACCCTAAACCTACCCCTAACTCTATTCCTAAACCTAACCCTACCCCTAACCATACCCCTACCCCTATCCCTAACCCTAACCCTAACCCTAAAAACCTAACCCTAACTCTACCGCTACACCTAACCCTAATCCTAACCCTAACCCTACCCCTAACCCTAACCCTACCACTAACCCTAACCCTAACCCTAACCCGAACCCGAACCCTAACCCTAACCCTAACCCTAAAACCCTAACCCTAACCCTACAGCTACACCTAACATTAATCCTAACCATAACCCTACCCCTAACCCTAACCCTACCACTAACCCTAACCCTAACCCTAACCCTAAACCTAACCCTACTCCTAACCCTAACCCTAACCCTACCCGTACCCCTAACCCGAACCTAACCATTACCTAAACCTACTCCTAACCCTATCCCTACCACTAACCCTAACCCTAAACCTACCCTAACCCTACCCCTAACCATAACCCTAACCCTAACCCTACCCTAACCCTAACCCTAACCCTAACCCTAATCCTAACCGTAACCCTAACCCTAACCCTAATCCTACCCCTACCCCTACCCCTACCCCTACCCCTAACGGTAACCGTAACCCTAACCCTAAACCTACCCCTAACTTTAACCCTAACCCTAACCCTAACCGTAACCTTAACCCTAAACCTAACCCTAACCCTACCCTAACCCTAACCCTAAACCTCATCCTAACCCTAACCCCACCCCTAACCTAACCCTAACCCTAACCCTAACTCAACCCTTAACCCTATCCCTACCACTCACTCTAACCTTAACCCTAACCCTTACGCTACCCCTAACCCGAACCTGAACCCTAACCCTAACCCTAACCCTAAACCTAACTGTACCCCTACCCCTACCCCTAACCCGAACACTAACCCTAAACCTCACCCTACCCATAACCTTACCCCTACCACTAACCCTAACCATAACCCTACCCCTAACGCTAACCCTACCCCTAACCCTAACCCTAACCCTACCCCTACCACTAACTTAACCTTAAACCTAACCCTACTCCTAACCCTAACCCTAACCCTAACCCTAACTGTACCCCTATCCCTACCCCTACCCCTACCCCTACCCCTACCCCTACCACTAACCCTAACCCTAACACTAACCCTACCCCTACCCCAACCCCTAACCCTAAACCAAACCCTAACCATACTCCTAACCGTAACCCTTAATCTAACCCTAACCCTACCTCTAACCGTAACCCTAACCCTAAACCTAACCCTAACCCTAACCCTACCCCTGACCCTAACCCTAACCCTAACTCTACGCCAGCCCTACCATACCCCTAACCCTATCGCTACCCTTAAACCCAACCACAACCCTAACCCTACCCTTAACCATAACCCTAACCCTAACCCTAACCATACCCCTAACGCTAACCCTAACCCTAACCCTAACCCTACCCCTAACCGTAATCCTAACCCTAAACCGAAGCCTAACCCTACCCCTACCCCAAACCCTAACCCTAACTGTAAAACCCTAACCCTAACCCTACTCCTACCCATAACCTAACCCTAACCCTAACCCTAACCCTACCCCTACCCCTAACCTAACCCTAAACCTAGCCCTAACCCTAACCCTAACCCTAACCCTAAAACCCTAACCCTAACCCTACCCCTAACCTAACCCTAACCCTAACCCTAACCCTACGCCTAACCCTAACCTAACCCTAACCCTAGCCCTAACCCTACCCCTAACCCTAACGCTAACCCTACCACTAACCCTAGCCATAACCCTACCCCTAAACCTAACCCTAACCCTACCCCTAACCCTAACCCTAAACCTAACCCTATACCTAACCCTACCCCTACCACTAACCCTCACCCTAACCCTAACCATAACGCTAACCCTACCACTAACCGGAACCCTAACCCTAACCGTAACCCTACAATAACCCTAACTCTAACCATACCCCTAACCCTAACCCTAACCCTACCCCAACCCTACCCCTACCCCTAACCCTAACCCTACCCCACCACTAACCCTAACACTAACCCTACCCCTAACATAAACCCTACTCCTAACCCTACCCCTAACAGTACACCTAACCTTAACTCTAACCCCTAACCCTAACCCTAACCCTAAACCTACCCCTACCCCTAACCCTACAACTAACCCTAACCCTAACCCTAAAGCTAGACTTCACCCTACCCCTAAAACTACCCCTACTACTAACCCTAACCCTAACCCTACCCCTAACCGTAACCCTAACCCTAACCGTAACCCTAACCCTACCCTAACCCTAACCCTAACCCTAAAACCCTAACCCTAACCCTAACGCTAACCCTAACCCTAACCCTACCCCTACCCTTAACGCGAACCCTAACCATTACCTAAACCTACTCCTAACCCTATCCCTACCACTAACCCTAACACTAAACCTACCCTAACCCTACCCCTAACCATAACCCTAACCCTAACCCTACCCTAACCCTAACCCTAACCCTAACCCTAATCCTAACCGTAACCCTAACCCTAACCCTAATCCTAACCCTAACCCTACCCCTACCCCTACCCCTAACGGTAACCGTAACCCTAACCCTAAACCTACCCCTAACTTTAACCCTAACCTTAACCCTAACCATAACCCTAACCCTAACCATACCCCTAAATCTAACCCTAACCCTAACCCTAACCCTAACCCTAACCCTAACCCTACGCCTAACCCTAACCTAACTCTAACCCTAGCCCTAACCCTACCCCTAACCCTAACGCTAACCCTACCACTAATCCTAGCCATAACCCTACCCCCAAACCTAACCCTAACCTACCCCTAACCCTAACCCTAAACCTAACCTATACCTAACCCTACCCCTACCACTAACCCTCACCCTAACCCTAACCATAACGCTAACCCTACCACTAACCGGAACCCTAACCCTAACCGTAACCCTACCATAACCCTAACTCTAACCATAACCCTAACCCTAACCCTAACCCTACCCCAACCCTACCCCTACCCCTAACCCTAACCCTACCCCACCACTAACCCTAACACTAACCCTACCCCTAACATAAACCCTACTCCTAACCCTACCCCTAACAGTACACCTAACCTTAACTCTAACCCCTAACCCTAACCTTAACCCTAACCCTTACGCTACCCCTAACCCGAACCTGAACCCTAACCCTAACCCTAACCCTAACCCTAACCCTAAACCTACCCCTACCCCTAACCCTACAACTAACCCTAACCCTAACCCTAAAGCTAGACTTCACCCTACCCCTAAAACTACCCCTACTACTAACCCTAACCCTAACCCTACCCCTAACCGTGACCCTAACCCTAACCCTAACCCTAACCCTACCCTAACCCTAACCCTAACCCTAACCCTAAAACCCTAACCCTAACCCTAACGCTAACCCTAACCCTAACCCTACCCCTACCCGTAACCCGAACCCTAACCATTACCTAAATCTACTCCTAACCCTATCCCTACCACTAACCCTAACCCTAAACCTACCCTAACCCTATCCCTAAACATAACCCTAACCCTTACCCTACCCTAACCCTAACCCTAACCCTAATCCTAACCCTAACCCTAACCCTAACCCTAACCCTAACTCTACCACTAAACCTACCCCTAAGCCGAACCCTAACCCTAACCCTACCCCAAACCCTACCCCTACCACTAACCCTAACCCTAAGCCTAAACCTAACCCTACCTCTAACCATAAACCTAACCCTAACCCTCACCCTACCCCTACCCTTACCATAACCCTAACCATACCCCTAACGCTAAACCTAACCCTAACCCTAACCCTAAAAACCTAACCCTAACCCTACCGCTACACCTAACCCTAATCCTAACTCTAACCCTACCCCTAACCCTAAACCTACCACTAACCCTAACCCTAACCCTAACCCGAACCCGAACCCTAACCCTAACCCTAACCCTAAAACCCTAACCCTAACCCTACCGCTACACCTAACCCTAATCCTAACCCTAACCCTACCCCTAACCCTAACCCTACCACTAACCCTAACCCTAACCCTAAACCTAACCCTACCCCTATCCCTAACCATAATCCTAACCCTAACCCTAACTGTACCCCTACCCCTACCCCTACCCCAAACCCTAACCATTACCTAAACCTACTCCTAACCCTATCCCTACCACTAACCCTAACCCTAAACCTACCCTAACCCTACCCCTAACCATAACCCTAACCCTAACCCTACCCTAACCCTAACCCTAACCCTAACCCTAATCCTAACCCTAACCCTAACCCTAATCCTAACCCTACCCCTACCCCTATCCCTACCCCTAACCGTAACCGTAACCCTAACCCTAACCCTAAACGTACCCCTAACTTTAACCCTAACCCTAACCCTAACCGTAACCGTGACCCTAAACCTAACCCTAACCCTACCCTAACCCTAACCCTAAACCTCATCCTAACCCTAACCCCACCCCTAACACTAACCGTAACCCTAACCCTACCCCTAATGCTAACACTAACCCTAACCCTAAACCTACCCCTAACGCTAACCGTAAGGCTAACTGTAATCCTAACCCTACCCCTACCCCTAACCCTAAACCTAACACTAACCCTTCCCCTAACCCTAAACCTAACCCTAACCATAACCCTAAAGCTACCCCTTACCCTACCGCTACCACTAACCCTAAGCCTAACACTAACCCTAACCCTACCCCTAACGCTAACCCTAACCCTACCACTAAACCTAACCCTACCCCTTCCCCTACACCTAACCCTAACCATAACTGTAACCCTAAACATTAAACCCTACCCCTACCCCTACCCCTAACCTAACCCTAGCCCTAACCCTTACCCTACCCCTACCCCTACCCCAACCCCTAACACTAACCCTAACCCTACCCCCAACCGTACACGTACCACTAAACCTAGCCCTAACCCTAACCCTACTCCTAACCCTAACCCTAACCCTAACCCTAACCCTAACTGTACCCCTACCCCTAACCCGAACCCTAACCCTAACCATAACCCTACCCCAACCCCTAACACTAACCCTAACCCTACCCCTACCCCTACCACTAAGCCTAATCCTAACGATACCCCTAACGCTAACCCTAACCCTAACCCTACCCCTAACCGTAACCCTAACCATAAACCTAAGCCTAACCCTAAAACCCTAACCCTAACCCTACCCCTACCCATAACCTAACCCTAACCTAACCCTAACCCTACCCCTAACCCTACCCCTACCACTAACCCTAAGCCTAAGCCTAACACTAACCCTACCCCTACCCCTAACCGTAACACTAACCCTAACCCTAACTCTACCCTAAACCTAACACTAACCCTACGCCTAACCCTAACCCTAACCCTAACCATACCCCTAACGCTAACCCTAACCCTAACCCTAACCCTACCCATAACCGTAACCCTAACCCTAAACCTAAACCTACCCCTACCCCTACCTCTAACCCTAACCCTAACCCTAAAACCCTAACCCTAACCCTACCCCTACCCCTAACCTAACCCTAACCCTACCCCTAACCCTAACCCTAACCCTATCCCTAACCCTACCCCTACCACTAACCCTCACCCTAACCCTAATGCCAGCCCTAACCCTACCCCTAACCCTAACCCAAACACTAACCCTAACCCTAACACTAACCCTACCCCTACCCCTACCCCTAAAACTAACCCTAACCCTAACCCTACCCCTACCCTTAACCCTAACCCTAACCCTAACCCTAACGCTAAAACCCTAACCCTAACCCTACCCCTATCCTTAACCCTAACCCTAAACCTACTCCTACCCCTAACCCTAAGCCTAACCCTAACCCTAACTGTATCCCTACCACTACCCCTAATCCGAACCCTACCCCTAACCCTAAGCCTAACCCTAACCCTAACTGTACCACTACACCTACCCCTAAGCCGAACCCTAACCCTAACCCTACCCCTAACCCTACCCCTACCACTAACCCTAACCCTAAGCCTAAACCTAACCCTACCTCTAACCGTAACCCTAACCCTAACCCTCACCCTACCCCTACCCTAACCATAACCATAACCCTAACCCTAACCCTAATTCTAAACCTAACCTTAACCGTACCCCTACCCCTACCCCTACCCCTAACCCTACCCCACCACTAACCCTAACC
>JANJXV010000033.1:725000-740000 GCA_024803745.1 Megascapheus bottae
TAATCCTAATCCTAACCCCAACCCCAACCCTAACCCTAACCCTAACCCTAACTCTACCCCTAACGCTAACCCTAACCCTAAACCTATACCTACCCCTAACACTAACCCTAACCCTAAACCTAACCCTAACCCTACCCCTAACCCTAAAGCTAACCCTAACCCTAACCCTAACACTTCCCCTAAACCTAATCCTAACCCTACCACTACCCCTAACCCTAAACCTAATCCTAACACTACCCTTAACGGTGAGCCTAACCCTAAGCCTAACCCTACCCCTAATGCTAACTCTAACCCTAACCCTAACCCTAACCCTACCCCTAAACCTAACCCTAACCCTAACCCTACCCCTAACAATAACCCTAACTCTAACCCTAACCTTACCCCTAACCATAACCCTAACCCTAACCATAGCCCTAAAGCTAAACCTAACCCTAACCCCAACATTAACAGTACCACTAAACCTAACCCTACCCCTAACCCCACCCCTAACCCTAACCCTGACCCTAAGCCTAACCCTACTCCTAACCGTAACCCTAACCCTAACCCTAACCCTCCCCCTAACGCTAACTCTAACCCTAAACCTACACCTAACCCTAACCGTAACCCTAACCCTAACCCTACCACTAAAGCTAACCCTAACCCTCAACCTAAACCTACCCCTATCGCTAACCCTAACCCTAACCCTCACCCTGTACCTAACCATAACCCTACCCCTAACCCTTCCCCTAACCCTAACCCTAACCGAACCCTAACCCTAATCCTAACCCTACCCTTACTGTGACCCTAAACCTCACCCTACCCCTACCCCTAAGGGTAATCCTAACCCTAACCCTAACCCTAAACCTACCCTTAAGCCTAACCCTAACCCTAACCGTAACCCTACCCCTAACCCTACTGCTAACCCTAACCCAAACCGAACACCTAAGCCTAAACATAACCCTAAACCTACCCCTACCCCTAACCCTAACCCTAATCCTAACCCTACCGCTAACCCTAACCCACACCCTACCCCTACCCCTACCTCTAACCCTACCCCTAACTCTACCCCTAACCCTAACCATACCCCTAACACTAACCATACCCCTAACCCTAACCCTACCCTTATCCCTAACCCTATCCCTAACCCTAACCCTAAAACCCTAACCCTAACCATAGCCCTACACCTACCCCTAACCTAACCCTAACCCTCACGCAACCCTTAACCCTAACCCTACGACTCATTATAACCCTAATCCTAACCTAACCCTACCGCTAACCCGAACCTGAACCCTAACCCTAACCCTTAACCTAACCCTAACCCTAACTGTACCCATAACCCTACCCCTAACCCGAACACTAACCCTAACCCTAACCCTACCCCTAACCCTAACCCTAACTCTACGCCTAAACCTAACCCTAACCCTAACCCTACGCCTACCCCTAACCCTAACCATAATCCTAACCCTAACCTTAAAACCCAAACCGTAACCCTACCCCTACACCTACTCCTAACCCTAACTGTAACCCTAACTCTACCCTGAACCCTACCCTACCAGTAACCCTAACCCGAACCCTAACACAAACCCTACCCCTACCCCTAACCCTAACCCTAACCCTAATCCTAAACCTAATCATAACTATACCCCTACCCCTACACCTAACCTGAACCCTACCCCTAACCCTAACCCTAAAACCCTAACCCTACCCCTACCCCTACCCTAACCCTAACCCTAACGTATCCCTAACCCTAACCCTATCCCTACCACTACCCCTACCCCTAATCCTAAACCTAACCCTACCCCTAACCCTAACCCTAACCCTAATCCTAAACCTAACCCTAACTGTACCCCTACCCATACCCCTAACCCGAACCCTAACCATAACACTAACACTACCCCTAACCCTACCCCTACAATTAACCTAATCCTAACCCTAAACCTAACCCTATTCCTACCCCTAATTCTAATCCTAAAACCCTAACCCTAACCCTACCACTACCCCTAACCCAACACTAACCCTAACCATAACCCTAACCCGAACCCTAACCTGAACCCTAACCCTAACACTAAAACACTAACCCTAACTTTACCCCTACACCTACCTCTACCCCTAACCCTAATCCTAACCCTACCCCTAACCCTAACCCTAAAACCCTAACCTAAGCCTACCCCTACCCTAACCGTAACCCTAAACCTAACCCTAACCTATCCCTAGCCCTAACCCACCACCTACCCCTACCCCTAACCCTAACCCTAACCCTAACCCTACCACTAACCCTAACCCTAACCCTAATCCTAACACTAACCCTAAGGGTACCCCTACCCCTACCTGTAATCCCGAACCCTAATCCTAACCCTAAACCTAACCCTAACCCTTCCCCTACCACTAAACCTAACCCTAACCCTAACCCTAACCCTAACCCTAACCATAACCATATCCCTAACCCTAATCCTAACCCTAATCCTACCCCTACCCCTATCCCTACCCCTACCCCTAACGCAAACCCTACTCAACCACTAACCCTAACCCTAACGTTACCCCTAACATTAACCCTACTACTAACCCTACGCCTAACATTAACCCTAACCCTAACCCTACCCCTAACCCTAAACCTAATCCTCCCCCTAACGCTAACCCTAACCCTAAACATAACCCTAACCCTAACCCCTAAACCTAACCCTAACCCCAACCCTACCCTTACCCCTACCCCTAACCCTAACCATAACCCTAACCCTAACGCTACCCCTACCCCTAACCCTAATCCTAACCCAACCCTTAACCATTTCCCTAAACCTGACCCTAACCCTACCCCAAACGCTAACCCTAACCCTAACCCTAACTCTAACCCAAACCCTACGCCTACCCCTACCCCTAACCATAACCCTAAACCTACCCCTAACCATAACCCTAACCCTACACCTAACCATACCCCAATGCTAACCCTAACCCTAAACCTAACCCTAACCCTACCCCTAAACTTAACCCTAACCCTAACCCTACCCATAACCCTAACCCTACCACTAACCATAACTCTAACCCTATACCTAACCCTACCCCTAACATGAACCCTAACCCTAACCGTAATCCTAACCCTAACCCTAAATGTACCCCTACCACTATCCCTAACGCGAACCCTATCCCTGACCCTAACCCTAACCATAACCCTAACCTTACCACCAAGACTAAGCCTAACCATAATTCTAACCCTAACCCTACCCCTAACCGTAAGCCTAACCCTAACCCTAAACCGACCCTAAGCCTAAACCTAACCCTAAACCTAACCCTAATCCTACACCTAACCCTACCCCTACCACTAACACTATCCCTAACCCTAACCCTACCCCACCCCTAAACCAAACCCTAACCCTAACACAAACCCTACCCCTACCCCTACCCCTAACCCTAACCCTAAAACCCTAACCCTACCCCTACCCCTATCCCTACCCCTAACCCTAACACTAAACCTAACCCTACCCATAACCCTACCCCTAACACTAACCCTAACACTAACCCTAACCCTACCCCTACCCTTCACCCTCACCCTAACTCTAACCCTATCCCTAACTATACCCCTACCCCTACCCCTACCCCGAACCCTAAACCTAACCCTAACCCTACCCCTACCACTAACCCTAACCCTAACCCTAACCTTAACACTAACCCTACCCTTAACCGTAACCCTAATCCTAACCCTAACCCTACCCTAACCCTAACCCTACCCGTACCCCAACATTAACCCTAACCCTAACCCTATCCGTAACATTAACCCTACTCCTAACCCTACCCCTAACTCTAAACCTAACCCTAACCCTAACCCAACCCCTAACCGTAACCCTAACCCTAACCCTCACGCTAACGCTAACTCTAGCCCTAACCTTAAACCAAACCTTAACCCTAACCCTATCACTACCCCTAACGCTAACCCCAACCCTAACCATAAACCTAACCCTAACCCTAATCCTAAACCTAACCCTAACTGTACCCCTACCCCTACCCCTAACCCGAACGCTAACCATAACCCTAACCCTACCGCTAACCCTACACCTACCACTAAACCTAACCCTAACCCTACACCTAACCTTAACCATAAAACCCTAACCCTAACCCAACCCCTACCCTAACCCTAACCCTAAACCTAACCCTAACCCTAACCCTACCCCTACCACTAACCCTAACCCTAACCCTAAATCTAACCCTACACTTAACCCTAACCCTAACGCTAATCCTAACCCTAACCCTAACTGTACCCCTACCACTACCCCTAATTCCAAACCCTAATCCTAACCCTAACCCTACCCCTAACCCTATCCCTACCACTAAACATAACCCTAACTCTAACCTTAACCTACCCCTAACCGTAACCCTAACCATAACCCTAACCCTAATCCTAACCCTAACCCTAACCCTACCCCTACCCATACCCCACCCCTACCCCTAACCCTAACCCTACCCAACAACTAACCCTAAACCTAACCCTACCCGTAACATTAACCCTACCCCTAAGCCTACCTCTAACACTAACCCTAACCCTAACACTAACCCTAACGCTAACCCTAACCTAACCCTAACCAGACACCTAACCCTAACCTAACTGTAACCCTAACACTAACCCTAACGCTAACTCTAACCCTAACCCTAACCAGACACCTAACCCTAACCTAACTGTAACCCTAACCCTATCCCTAACCGTAACCCTACCACTAACCCTAACCCTACTCCTAACCGTAACCCTAACCCTAACCCTAACCCTACCCCTAACCCTAACCCTACCCCAACCCTAACCCTACCCCTAACCGTAACCCTAACCCTAACCCTAACCCTCCCCCTAACGCTAACCCTAAACCTACCCCTAACCCTAACCCTAACCCTACCCCTAACGCTAATCCCAACCCTAACACTAAACCTACTCCTAACGCTAACCCTAACCCTGAACCTAACCCTAACCCTACCCCTAAACCTAACCCCAACCCTAACCCTAACCCTTCTCCTAACCCTAACCATAACCCTACCCCTAACGCTAACCCTAACCCTAACCCTGAACATAACGCTAACCCTACCCCTACCCCTAACCTAACCCTAACCTTTCCCCTAACCCTAACCCTAACCCTACATCTAACCCTAACGCTAATCCTAACCCTACCCTTAACCGTGACCCTAACCCTCTCACTAACCCTACACCTAACGCTAACCGTAACCGTAACCGTAACCCTAACCCTACCCCTAACCCTAACCCTAACCCTTACCCTAACCCTACCACTAACCCTACACCTAACCCAACACCTAACCCTACCACTAACCCTAACCCAAACCCTACCCGTAACCCTACCCCTAACCCTAACTCTACCCCTAACGCTACCCCTAACTCTAACCCTAACCATAACCCTACCCCTACCCCTACCTCTAACCCTAAACCTAACCATAAAACCCACACCATAACCCTACCCCTACACCTAACCCTAACTCTAACCTTAACCCTACCCCTAACCCTTCCCTACCACTAACCCTAACCCTAACCCTAACCCTACACCTACCCCTAACCCTAACCCTAACTCTAACCCCAATCCTGAACCTAAACCTAACAGTAACACTACCCCTACTCCTAACCTGAACCCTAACCCTAACCCTAACCCTACCCCTAACCCTACCCCTACCTCTAAACCTAACCCTAACCCAAACCCTAACCCTACCGCTAATCCTAACCCTAAAACCTTAACCCTCACCCTACCCCTAACGCTAACTCTAACCCTAACCCTAACCCTAACCCTAACCCTACCCCCAACCCTAACCCTAACCCTAACCCTAATCCTATCCCTAACCCTAACCCTAAGCCTAACCCTACCACTAATGCTAACCCTAACCCTAACCATAAAACCCTAGCCATAACCCTACTCCAACCGTGTCCCTAACCCTAACCCTAACCCTAACCTATACCTACCCCTAACCCTACCCCTACCACTACCCCTACCCCTAACCCTAACCCTAACTCTAACCCCTAAACCTAACCCTAACCCGAATGCTAACCATAACCCTAACCCTAAACCTAACCCTACACATACCACTAACCCTAACCCTAACCCTACCCCTAAACCTAACCCTAAAAGCCTAACCCTAACCCTAAGCCTACACTAAACCTAACCCTAACCCTAACCCTAATCCTAACCCTAATCCTATCTCTAACCCTAACCCTAACCCTACCCCTAACCGTAACCCTAACCCTACCCCTAACCCTACCCCTACCTCTATACCTAAACCTAACCCTAACCCTAACCCTACCCCTAACCCTAACCCTAAAACCCTAACCCTAACCCTACCTGTACCCTAAACCTACCCCTAACCCTAACCTTAACCTATCCCTACCCCTAAACCTACGCCTACGACTACCCCTACCCATAACCCTAACCCTTACCTACCCCTACCCATAACCCTAACCCTAACCCTAATCCTAAACCTAACCCTAACTGTACCCCCACACATACCCCTAACACGAACCCTAACCATAACCCTAACCGTGCCCCTAACCCTACCCCTACAACTAACCCTAAACCTAACCCTAACCCTAACCCTACCCCTAACCCTAAGCCTAACCCTAAGCCTAATCCTAACCCTAACTCTACACCGAAACCTATCCCTACCACTAACCCTAATCCTAACCCTAACCCTACCCCTAACCCTAACCCAAAACATAACCCTAACCCTAACCCTAAGCCTAACCCTACCACTAATCCTAACCCTAACCCTAACCATAAAACCCTAGCCATAACCCTACCCCAACGGTATCCCTAACCCTAACCCTAACCCGAACCTATACCTACGCCTAACCCTACCCCTACCACTAACTCTACCCCTAACCCTAACCCTAACTCTAACCCTAACCCCTAAACATAACCCAAACCGGAACGTTAACCATAACCCTAACCCTAAACCTAACCCTACCCCTACCACTAACCCTAACCCTACCCCTACCCCTAACCCTAACCCTAAAACCCTAACCCTAACCCTAAACCTACCCTAAACCTAACCCTAACCCTAACCCTAACCCTACCACTAATCCTAACCCTAACCCTAACCCTAAACCTACCCTTAAGCCTAACACTAACCCTAAACCTAACCCTAATCCTAACAATAACACTAACAGTACCCCTACCCCTACCCGTAACCCCGAACCCTAATCCTAACCCTAACCCTACCCCTACCCTTACCCCGACCACTAAACCTAACCCTAACCCTAACCCTTCCCCTAACCGTAACCCTAACTCTAAAACCCTAACCCTAACCCTACCCCTAACGCTAACTCTAACCCTAACCCTAACCCTACCCCCAACCCTAACCCTAACCCTAACCCTAATCCTATCCCTAACCCTAACCCTAACCCAAACCCTACCCCTAATCGTAACACTAACCCTACCCCTAACCCTACCCCTACCTCTAACCCTAACCCTAACCCTAACCCTACCCCTAACCCTAACCCTAAAACCCTAACCCTAACGCTACCTCTACCCTAACCCTACCCCTAACCCTAACCTGAACCTATCCCTACCCCTAACCCTAACTTTAACCTAACCCTACCCCTAACCCTGCGCCTACGACTTCCCCTACCCATAACCCTAACCCTTACCCTACCCCTACCCATAACCCTAACCCTAACCCTAACCCTAATCCTAAACCTAACCCTAACTGTACTCCTACACATACCCCTAACACGAACCCTAACCATAACCCTAACCGTGCCCCTAACCCTACACCTACAACTAACCCTAAACCTAACCCAAACCCTAATCGAAATTTTAACCCTAAAACCCTAATCTAACCCTACACCTACCCCTAACCAAACCCAACCCTAAACATAACCATAACGCTACCCCTAACCCGAACCCTAACCATAACCCTAACCCTAAAACCCTAAACCTAACCCTACCCCTACCCCTAACCCTAAGCCTAACCTTAACCCTAAGCCTAACCCTAACCCTAACCCTACCCCGAAACCTACCCCTACCACTAACCCTAACCCTAACCCTAACGCTCGCCCTAAACCTAACCCAAAACCTAAACCTAACCCTAACCCTAAGCCTAACCCTACCACTAATAGTAACCCTAACCCTAACCATAAAACCCTAGCCATAACCCTACCCCAACCGTATCCCTTACCCTAACCCTAACCCTAACCTATACCTACGCCTAACCCTACCCCTACCACTACCCCTACCCCTAACCCTAACCCTAACTCTAACCCTAACCCCTAAACCTAACCCTAACCCGAACGCTAACCATAACCCTAACCCTAAACCTAACCCTACCCCTACCACTAACCCTAAACCTACCCCTACCCCTAACCCTAACCCTAAAACCCTAACCCTAAGCCTACCATAACCCTAACCCTAACCCTAACCCTAACTGTAACGCTACCACTAATCCTAACCCTAACCCTAACCCTACCTCCAACCCTAACCCTAACCCTAACCCTAATCCTATCCCTAACCCTAACCCTAACCCTAACCCTACCCCTAACCGTAACCCTAACACTACCCCTAACTATACCCCTACCTCTAAACCTAACCCTAACCCTAACCCTACCCCTAACCCTAACCCTAAAACACTAACCCTAACCCTACCTCGACCCTAACCCTACCCCTAACCCTAACCTTAACCTATCCCTACCCCTAACCCTACGCCTACGACTACCCCTACCCTTAACCCTAACCCTTACCCTAGCCCTACCCATAACCCTAACCCTAACCCTAACCCTAATCCTAAACCTAACCCTAACTGTACCCCTACCCATACCAATAACACGAACCCTAACCATAACCCTAACCGTGCCCCTAACCCTACCCCTACAACTAACCCTAAACCTAACCCTAACCCTAACCCTAACCCTAATCGTAATTTTAACCCTAAATCCCTAAACCTAACCCTACCCCTACCCCTAACCAAACCCAACCCTAACCCTAACCATAATGCTAGCCCTAACCCAAACCCTAACCCTAACCCTAACCCTAAGCCTAACCCTACCACCAATCCTAACCCTAACCCTAACCATAAAACCCTAGCCATAACCCTACAACAACCGTATCCCTAACCCTAACCCTAACTCTAACCTATACCTATGCCTAACCCTACCCATACCACTACCCCTACCCCTAACCCTAACCCTAACCCTAACCCTACCCCTAACCCTACCCCTCACCCTAACCCTAACCCTAACCCTACCCTTACCCCTAACCCTAACCGTAACCCTAACCCTACCCCTAACCCTAACCCTTACCCTAACCCAAACACTACCCCTCCCCCTCCCCCTACCCATACCCCTAACCCTAACACTAACACTAACCCTAACCCTACCCCTATCCGTACACATAACCCTAACCCCAACCCTAAACCTAAACCTACCCCTAAACCTGCCCCTACCCCTAACCTTAACCCTACCCCTAACCCTACCCCTATCCCTAACTCTAACCCTACCCCTAATGTTAAACCTAACCCTAACTCTAACCCTACCCCTTCCCCTAACCCTAACCCTAATCCTACCACTAACGCTAACCCTACCCTAACCCTAAACCTAAACCTAACCTAACCCTACCCCTACCCCTAACCCTAACCCTAACCCTAACCCTAACCCTATTCCTAAACCTAACACTAACCCTAACCCTACCCCTACCCCTAACCCTAACCCTAACAATACCCTAAACCTAACCCTAACCCTAACCTAACTCTAACCCTACCCCTAACCGTAACCCTAACCCTACCCCTAACGCTAAACCTAACCCTAACCCTAAACCTACCCCTACCCCTATTCCTAACCCTAAACCTATTCCTAACCCTAACCCTACCCCTAACCCCACCCCTAACCTTAACCCTAACCCTACCGCTAACCCTAATCCACACCCTACGGCTACCCCACCTCTAACCCGAACCCTAACCATACCACTAATGCTAACCCTAACCCTAACCCTAACCCTACCCTTAAGCGTAACCCTACCCCTAACCTAACCCTAACCCTAACCATAACCCAACCCTTAACCCTATCCCTACCACTCATTCTAACACTAACCCTATCCCTACCCCTTCCCCTTACCCGAACACTAACCCTAACCCTCACCCTACCCCTAAGCTTAGCCCTCCCACTAACCCTAACCATAACCCTACCCTTAACGCTAACCCTACCCCTAACCCTACCCCTAACCCTAACCCTAACCCTACCCCTAACCCTAACCCTACCCCTACCCCTAACCCTAACTCTAGCCCTACCCCTAACCCTACCCCAATCCCTAACCCTAACACTAACCCTAACCCTATCCCTACCCCTACCCCTACCACTAACCTTAACCTTAACCCTAACCCTACTCCTAACCCTAACCCTAACCCTAACTGTACCCCTAAACCTACCCCTACACCTAACCCTGACCCTTACCCTAACCCTAACCCTAACCCTAATCCTACACATAAAGCTAACCCTAACCCTAACCCTAAACATACCCCTAAAGCTAACCCTAACCCTAACCCTAACCCAGTACCTAACCCTACCCTTAAGCCTAAACCTACCCCTAACCCTACCCCTAACCCAACACCTAAACCTAACCCTACCCCTAACCCTAACCCTAACCCTACCGCTAATCCTAATCCACACCCTACGCCTACCACTACCTCTAACCCTAACCCTAACTCTACCCCTAACCCTAACCATACCCCTAACGCTAACCCTAACCCTAACCCTAACCCTACCCTTAACCGTAACCCTAACCCTAACCCTAACCTTACCCTTACCCCTAACCCTATCCCTAACCCTATCCCGAACTCTAAAACCCTAACCCTAACCATACCCATACCCCTACCCCTAACCTAACCCTAACCCTAACTCAACTCTTAACCCTATCCCTACCACTCACTCTAACCCTAACCCTAACCCTACCCCTAACCCGAACCTGAACCCTAACCCTAACCGTATCCCTAACCCTAACTGTACCCCTACCCCTACCCCTAACCCAAACACTAACCCTAACCCTCACCCTACCCCTAACCTTACCCCTACCACTAACCCTAACCATAACCCTACCCCTAACGCTAAACCTACCCCTAACCCAAAACCTAACCCTAACACTAACCCTACCCCTAACCCTAACCCTACCTCTACCCCTAACCCTAACTCTAGCCCTACACCTACCCCTACCCCAATCCCAAACCCTAACCATAAGCCTAACCCTACCCCTAAAGCTAACCCTAACCCTAACCGTAAACCTACCCCTAACGCTAACCCTAACCCTAACCCTATCCCCAACCCTAATTGTACCCCTACCCCTACCCCTAACCCGAACACTAACCCTAATCCTCACCCTACCCCTAACCTTACCCCTACCACTAACCCTAACCATAACCCTACACCTAAGGCTAACCCTACCCCTAACCCTAAACCTACCCCTAACCCTAAACCTAACCCTAACCCTACCCCTACCCCTAACCCGAACACTAACCCTAACCCTCACCCTACCCCTAAACTTACCCCCTACCACTAACCCTAACCATAACCCTACCCCTAACGCTAACCCTACCCCTAACCCTAACCGTAACCCTAATCCTACACCTGACCCTAACCCTAATCCGAACCCTCCCCCTATTCCTAACCCTAACCCTAAACCTAACCCTACGCCTAACCGAAACCCTAACCATAACCCTAACCCTACCCTAACCCTAACCCTAATTCTAACCCTAACCCTGACCCTTACCCTAACCCTAACCCTAACCCTAACCCTAACCCTACCCATAAAGCTAACCCTAATCCTAACCCTAAACCTACCCCTAACGCTAACCCTAACCCTAACCCTAACCCAGTACCTAACCCTACCCTTAAGCCTAACCCCACCCTTAAGCCTAACCCTACCCCTAACCTACCCTAACCCAACCGCTAACCCAGGCCTAACCCTACCGCTAACCCTAATCCACACCCTACGCCTACCACTACCTCTAACCCTAAACCTAACTCTACCCCTAACCCTAACCATACCCCTAACGCTAACCCTAACCCTAACCCTACCCTTAACTGTAACCCTAACCCTAACCCTAACCCTACCCTTACCCCTAACCCTATCCGTAACCTTAACCCGAACTCTAAAACCCTAACCCTAACCATACCCCTACCCCTACCCCTAACCTAACCCTAACCCTAACTCAACTCTTAACCCTATCCCTACCACTCACTCTAAACCTAACCCTAAACCTAACCCTACCCCTAACCCGAACCTGGACCCTAACCCTAACCCTAACTCTAGCCCTAAACCTACCCCTACCCCAATCCCAAACCCTAACCAAAACCCTAACCCTACCCCTAAAGCTAACCCTAACACTAACCCTAAACCTACCCCTAACGCTAACCCTAACCCTAACCCTATCCCCAACCCTAACTGTACCCCTACCCCTACCCCTAATCTGAACACTAACCCTAACCCTCACCCTACCCCTAACCTTACCCCTACCACTAACCCTAACCATAACCCTACCCCTAACGCTAACCCTACCCCTAACCCTAAACCTAACCCTAAACCTAAACATAACCCTAACCCTACCCCTACCCCTAAACCTAACTCTAGCCCTACCCCTACCCCTACCCCAATCCCTAACACTAACCCTACCCCTACAACTAACCTTAACCTTAACCCTAACCCTACTCCTAACCCTAACCCTAACCCTAACCCTACCCTAAAACACTAACCCTAACCCTACCTCTACCCTAACCCTACCCCTAACCCTAACCTTAACCTATCCCTACCCTAACCCTACGCCTACGACTACCCCTACCCATAACCCTAACCCTTACCCTACCCCTACCCATAACCCTAACCCTAACCCTAACCCTAATCCTAAAACTAACCCTAACTGTACCCCTACCCATACCCCTAACACGAACCCTAACCATAACCCTAACAGTGCCGCTAACCCTACCCCTACAACTAACCCTAAACCTAACCCTAACCCTAACCCTAACCCTAACCCTAATTGTAATTTTAACCCTAAATCCCTAAACCTAACCATACCACTACCCCTAACCAAACCCAACCCTAACCCTAACCATAACGCTACCCCTAACCCTAAGCCTAACACTAACCCTAACCCTAAAACCCTAACCCTCACTCTACCCTTACCCCTAACCCTAACCCTAAACCTAACCCTAAGCCTAACCCTAACCCTACCCCGAAACCTACCCCTACCACTAACCCTAACCCTAACCCTAACCATACCCCTAACCCTAACCCAAAACCTAACCCTAACCCTAACCCTAACCCTAAGCCTAACCCTACCACTAATCCTAACCCTAACCCTAACCATAAAACCCTAGCCATAACCCTACAACAACCGTATCCCTAACCCTAACCCTAACCCTAACCTATACCTCCGCCTAACCCTACCCCTACCACTACCCCTACCCCTAACCCTAACCCTAACTCTAACCCTAACCCCTAAACCTAACCCTAACCCTACCTCTACCCTAACCCAACACCTAACCCTAACCTTAACCTATCCCTACCCATAACCCTACGCCTACGACTACCCCTACCCATAACCCTAACCCTTACCCTACCCCTACCCATAATCCTAACCCTAACCCTAACCCTAATCCTAAACCTTACCCTAACTGTACCCCTACCCATACCCCTAACACGAACCCTAACCATAACTCTAACCGTGCCCCTAACCCTACCCCTACAACTAACCCTAAACCTAACCCTAACCCTAACCCTAATCCTAATCGTAATTTTAACCCTAAATCCCTAAATGTAACCCTACCCCTACCCCTAACCAAACCCAACCCTAACCCTAACCATAATGCTACCCTAACCCGAACCCTAACACTAACCCTAACCCTAAAACCCTAACTCTAACCCTACCCTTACCCCTAACCCTAAGCCTAACCCTAACTCTAAGCCTAAACCTAACCCTAACCCTACCCCGAAACATTCCCCTACCACTAACCCTAACCCTAACCCTAACCATACCCCTAACCCTAACCCAAAACCTAACCCTAACCCTAACCCTAACCCTACCACTAATCCTAACCCTAACCATAAAACCCTAGCCATAACCCTACAACAACCGTATCCCTAACCCTAACCCTAACTCTAACCTATACCTACGCCTAACCCTACCCCTACCACTACCCCTATGCCTACCCCTAACCCTAACTCTAACCCTAACCCCTAAACCTAACCCTAACCCGAACGCTAACCATAACCCTAACCCTAAACCTTACCCTACCCCTACTACTAACCCTAACCCTAAACCTACCCCAACCCTAACCCTAAAACCCTAACCCTAACCCTAAGCCTACCCTAACCCTAACCCTAACCCTAAGACTAACCCTACCACTAATCCTAACCCTAACCCAAACCCTAACCCTTCCGCTAACCGTAACCCTAACTCTAAAACCCTAACCCTAACCCTACCCCTAACGCTAACTCTAATCCTAACCCTAACCCTAACCCTACCCCCAACCCTAACCCTAACCCTAACCCTAATCCTATCCCTAACCCTAACCCGAACCCTACCCCTAACCGTAACCCTAACACTACCCCTAACCCTACCCCTACCTCTAAACCTAACCCTAACCCTAACCCTACCCCTAACCCTAACCCTAAAACACTAACCCTAACCCTACCTCTACCCTAACCCTACCCCTAACCCTAACCTTAACCTATCCCTACCCCTAACCCTACGCCTACGACTACCCCTACCCATAACTCTAACCCTTACCCTACCCCTACCCATAACCCTAACCCTAACCCTAACCCTAATCCTAAAACTAACCCTAACTGTACCCCTACCCATACCCCTAACACGAACCCTAACCATAACCCTAACAGTGCCGCTAACCCTACCCCTACAACTAACCCTAAACCTAACCCTAACCCTAACCCTAACCCTAACCCTAATTGTAATTTTAACCCTAAATCCCTAAACCTAACCATACCACTACCCCTAACCAAACCCAACCCTAACCCTAACCATAACTCTACCCCTAACCCGAACCCTAACACT
>JANJXV010000033.1:755000-760000 GCA_024803745.1 Megascapheus bottae
CTACCCCTAACCCTAACCTTACACCTACCCCTACCCCTACACCTAAACCTACACCTACCCTAACCCTAAACCTAACCCTAACCATCCCTAACCCTAACCCTAACTCTAACCCTACCCCTACCCCTAACCCTAACCCTAACCCTAAAGCTAACCCGAACCCTAATCCTAACCCTAACCATACTCCTAACCCTAACCCTAACCCTAACCCCACCCCTAACCCTAACCTTACCGTAATTCTAACCCTAACACCAATCCTATACCTAACCCTAACCCTACCCCTACACCTACCCCTACCCCTAATCCTAACCCTACTCCTAAACCTAACCCTAAACCTACCCCTAACTCTAACCCCAACCATAACCCTCACCCTTACCCTAACCCTACCCCAACCCCTACCCCTACCTCTACCCCTAACACTACCCCTACACCTAACCCTAAACCTAACCCTACCCCTAACATTAACCTTAACCCTAACCCTAACCCTACCCCTAACCCTAACCCTACCACTAACCATAACTCTACCCCTAAACCTAACCTTAACCCGAACCCTAACCCTACCCCTATGCCTACCCCTACCCCTAACCATAACCCTAACCCTAACCCTACCCCTAATCTAAATCTAACCCTAACACTACCCCTAACCCTACCCCTAACCCTAACCCTAATCCTAAATCTAAACCTAACCCTAACCCTAACCCTAGGCCTAGCCTTAACTCTACCCCTAACCCTAACCCTAAACCTATCCCTTACCCTACCCCTACCCCTAAACTTACCCCTAACACTAACCCTAACCCTACCCATAAACCTAAGCCTAACCCAAACCCCACCCCTACCCCTACCCCTAACGCTACCACTACTCCTAAACCTAACCCTATCCCTAAACCTAACCCTAACCCAAACCCTACACCTACCCATAACCCTAACCCTAAACCTAACCCTACTTCAAACCCTACCCCTACCCCTAACCCTAACCCTAAACCTACACCTAACTCTAACCCTACCCCTAACCCTAGCCCTAACCCTAACCCTACCCCTACCCCTAACCCTAAACCTACACCTAACCCTAGCCCTAACCCTAACCCTACCCCTACCCCTAACCTAACCCTAACCTAACCCCTAACCCTAACGCTAACCCTAACCCTATCCCTAAATCTAAACCTAACCCTAACCCTAAACCTACCCCTAACCCTAACCCTAACTCTACCCCTACCCCTAACAATAACCCTAACCCTAACGTTAACCCTAAACCTAAACCTACCCCTACCACTAACCCTAACCCTAATCCTAACCCCTAACCCTAACCCTAACCCTAATCCTACCCCTAACCCTAACCCTAACCCTAACCGTAACCCTACCCTTAACCCTAACCCTAACCCTAACACAAACCATAATCCTAACCCTACCCCTAACCCTAAACCTAACCCTAATGGTAACCCTAACTCCACACCTAACCCTACACCTAACCCTAACCCTACACCTACCCATACCCCTAACACGAAACCTAACGCTACCCCTGACCCTACACCTAACCCTACACCTAACCATAACCCTAACTCTAACCCTACCCCTAAACTTACCCTTAACCCTATCCCTAACCCTCCACCTACCCCTATCCATACACCTAACCCTACCCCTAACCCTAACCCTAAACCTAACCTTACGCCTAAACCTAACGCTAACTCTAACCCTAACCCTATCCGTAAACCTAACCCTACCCATATAGCTACCCCAACCCCGAACTCTAACATTAACCCTAACCCTAACCCAACCCCTAACCCTACCCCTAATCCTAACCCTAACCCTAAACCTACACCTAACCCTAACCCTAAAACCCTAACCCTAATCCTAATCCTAAACCTACCCCTAACCATAGCCCTAGCCCTAACCCTAACACTAACCCTAACCCTATCCCTAGCCCTAAACATAATCCTAACCCCAACCCTAAGCCTACCCCTAGCCCTAATCCTAACCCTAACCCTAACCCTAACCCTAGCCCTAGGGCTAACCCTAACCCTAACCATAATCCTAACCCTACCCCTAGCCCTAACACTAACCCTAACCATAACCCTAACCCTATCCCTAACCCTAACCCTAGCCCTAGCCCTAACCCTAACCCTAAACCTAACCCTAGCCTTAGCCCTAACCCTAACCCTAACCCTACCCTAGTCCTAGCCATAACCCTACCCCTAACACTACACCTAACCCTACCCCTAAACCTAACCCTACCCCTACCCCTATCCCTAACCCTAACCCTAACCCTACCCCTAACCCTAACCTTAACCTTAAAACCCTGACCCTAATCCTAACCCTAACCCTAACCCTAACCGAAAGCATACCCCTAATGCTAACATTAACCCTAACCCTAACCGTAAACCTAACACTAACCCTAACCATAACCCTAACCCTAACCCCAAACCTAACCATACCCCTAACGCTAACCGAAACCTAACCCTAACCCCAACCTTAACCCTAACCCTTACACTACCCCTACCACTAACCCTACCATTAACACTACCCCTAAACCTACTCCTACACCTAACCCTAACCCTACCCTTAACCCTAACCCTAACCCTAACTCAAACCGTACACCTACCCGTAAACCTACCCCTACCCCTACCCGTATCCCTACCCCTACCACTGCCCCTAACTCTACCCCTAACCCTAAACCTAACCCTAAACCTAACCCTAACAATACCCCTAAACCTAACCCTACACCTAACCCTAAACCTAACCCTACCCCTAAACCTAAGCCTAACCCAAACCCTACCCCCTCCCCTAACCCTAACCCTAACCCTAACCCTACCACTAACCCTACCCCTACCCTTAACAGTAAACCTAACTCTAACCCTAACCCTACCCCTAAACCTAACCCTAACCCTAACCCTAAACCTACCCCTAACCGTAACCCTAACCCTAACCCTAACCATACCCCTAACGCTAAACCTAACCCTAACCCTAAACCTAAACCTAACCCTACCCCTACCCCTAACATTAACCCTACCCCTAACCCTACCCCTACCCCTTACCCTAACCCTAAACCTACCCCTAACCCTACCCCTAACCCTACCCCTAACCCTAACCCTAACCCTAAACCTACACCTAACCCTAACCCTAACCCTAACCCTAAAACCCTAACCCTAATCCTAACCCTAACCCTACTCCTAAACATAGCCCTAGCTCTAACCCTAACACTAACCCTAACCCTAGCCCTAGCCCTAACCATAATCCTAACCCCAACCCTAACCCTACCCCTAGCCCTAATCCTAACCCTAACCTCAATCCTAACCCTAGCCCTAGCCCTAACTCTAACCCTAACCCTAAACCTAACCCTACCCCTACCACTACCCATACCCCTAAACCTAACCCTAACCCTAACCTTACCTCAAACAATAACCCTAACCCTAACCCTAACCCTAACCCCTAATCCTAACCCTATTATTAACCCTAACCCTAACCCTAACCCTAACCCTAACAATACCCGTAAACATAAACCTACCCTAACCCTAGCCCTAACCCTACCCCTAACCCTAACCCTAAACCTAACCCTAACGCTAAAACCCTAACACTAATCCTAACCTTAAACCTAACCCTAACCCTACGCCTAGCCCTAACCCTAACCCTAACCCTAACCCTAGCATAGCCCTAACCCTAACCCTAACCCTAACCCTACCCCCAACCCTAACCCTAACCCTAACCATAATCCTAACCCTACCCCTACCCCTAACACTAACCCTAACCATAACCCTAACCCTAGCCCTAGCCCTAACCGTGGCCCTAGCCCTAACCCTAACCCTAAACCTAACCCTAGCCATAGCCCTAACCCTAACCCTAACCCTACCCTAGCCCTAGCCCTAACCCTACCCCTAACCCTACCCCTAAACCTAACCCTACCACTACCCCTATCCCTAACCCTAACCCTAACCCTAACCTTAACCCTAAAACCCTAACCCTAATCCTAACCTTAACCCTAAACCTAACCGAAAGCATACCCCTAATGGTAACATTAACCCTAACCCTAACCGTAACCCTAACGCTAACCCTAACCATAACCCTAACCCTAACCCCAACCCTAACCATACACCTAACGCTAACCCAAACCTAACCCAAACCCCAACCCTAACCCTAAACCTTACCCTACCCCTACCGCTAACCCTACCCCTAACACTACCCCTAAACCTATTCCTACACCTAACCCTAACCCTACCCCTAACCCTAACCCTAACTCTATCCCTAACCCTACTCCTAACCCTAACCCTACCCCTAACCCTAACGTAAACTTAAACCTAACCCTACCCCTAAAACTAACCCTAACCCGAACCATAACCCTAACCCTACGCCTAACCCTAACCCTTGCCCTAACCCTAACCCTAAACCTAACCCTACCCCTAAACCTAACCCTAATCCTAACACTAACCCTAACCCTAATCTAAACCATAACCCTAACCCTAGCCCTAGCCCTAACTCTACCCCTAAACCTAAACTTAACCCTACCCCTACCCTTAACCCTAACCCCTAACCCTAACTCTACCCCTAACCCTAACCATAACCCTAACCCTAACCCTAAACCTACCCCTACACCTAACCCTACCCCTAACCCTAAACCTAACCCTACCCCTAAACCTAAGCCTAACCCAAACCCTACCCCCACCCCTAACCCTAACCCTAAACCTAACCCTACCCCTAACCCTACCCCTACCCTTAACCCTAAACCTAATTCTAACCCTAACCCTTCCCCTAAACCTAACCCTAACCCTAACCCTAACCGTACCCCTAACCGCAACCCTAACCATAACCCTAACCGTACCCCTAACCCTAAACCTAACCCTAACTCTAACCCTAAACCTACCCCAAACCCTAACCCTAACCCTAACCCTACCCCTAACCCTACCCCTAACCCTAAACGTAACCCTAAACCTACCTCCAACCCTAGCCCTAAACCTAACACAAACCCTAACCCTAATCCTACCCCTCACCCTAGCCATAGCCCTAGCCCTAACCCT
>JANJXV010000033.1:765000-790000 GCA_024803745.1 Megascapheus bottae
ACCTTAACCCTAACCCTAATTCTAGCACTCACCCTAAACCTAACCAACTCTCACCCTAACCCTAACCCTTACCGTAACCATAAGCCTAACCCTAACCCAAACCCTAAACCTAACCCTCACCCTCACCCTCAGCCTTACCCTGATCCTCACCCTAACCCTGACCCTAACCCCAACCCTAACCCTAACCCTTACCCAAAACCTAACCCTAACCCTAACCCTAACCCTAACCGTAACCCTAACCCTAACCCTAACCCTAAACCTAAACCTCATCCTAACCCTAACTCTCACCTTAACCCTCAACCTAACCCTAACCTTAAACCCAAAACTAACCCTAACCCTAACCCACATGGTAAAACTCCCCCTAACCCTCACACTAACTCTAAACCTAACCCTCACCCTAAACCTCAACCTAACCCTAACCCTAAGCCTTACCCTCACCCTAACCCTCAATCTCACCCTAACCCTAACCCTAATACTTAACCTCACCCTAACCCTCATCGTAACCCTAACCCTAACCCTAACCCTAACCTTAACCCTACCCCTAACACTCACCCTAACGCTCACCCTATCCCTCACCCTAAACCTAACCCTAACCCTAAACGTAACCCACATCCTCACCCTAAACCTAAGCCTAACCCTAAACCTCACCCTAACCCTAACTCTAACCCTAACCCTCACGCTAACCCTATTACCCTAAACCTCACCCTAACCCTCACCATCACATTTATCCTAACCCTCACCCTCACTCTCACCCTACCACTAATCCTAACCCTCACCCTAACTCTAACCCTAACACTATCCCTCACCCTCACACTCACCCTCACACTCCACCTAACCCTAACCATCACCTTCACCCTCACCCTAACCCTAAACCTAAAACTAAACCTCACCCTCACCCTAAATCTCACCCTAACCCTAATCTTCACCCTCACCCTCACCCTAAAACTAATCCTTAACCTTCACCTAACCCTAACTCTAAACCTAACCCTAACCCTAAACCAAACACTAAACCTAGCCCTAGACCTAACCCAATACATAACCTTAACTCTAACCCTAAATCTAATCCTAAACATACCCCTAACCCTAACCCTAAACTTCACCATAAACCTAACCCTAACCCTCACCCTAACCCTAACCCTAGCCCTAACCCTATACATAACCCTAACTCTAATCCTAACCCTAACCCTAAACCTAACCTTCACTGTAACCCTAACCCTAACCCTCACCCTCACCCTAACCCACACCCTAACCCTAACCCTAACCCTAACCCTTGCCCTAACACTGTCACCCTAAACCTCACCCGAACCTTAACACGCACACTAACACTAACCCTCACGCTAACCCTCACCCTAACTCTATCATACTAAACCTCACCCTAACTGTAACCCTCACACCAACCCTAACCCTCAACCCTCACCCTAACCGTAACCCTAAACCTGACCCTCACCCAAACCCTAAACCTAAAACTAAACATAACCCTAACCCTAACCCTCACCCTCACCCTACCCCTAACCATAACACTATCCCTCACCCTCACCAACACCCTCACAATCCACCTAAACCTAACCAACACACTCACCCTCACCCTAACCCTAACCTTAACACTAAACCTCACCCTCACTGTAACCCTCACCCTAAACCCAAACCTAAACCTAGCCCTAAACCTAACCCAAAACCTAAACCTAGCCCTAGACTTAACCCTATACGTAACCCTAACCCAAACACAAATCCTAACCCTTACCCTAACCCAACACCTAGAGCTAACCCTAACCATAAACCTAACCCTACCCTAAACCTAATGCTAACCCTAACCTTAACCCTAACCCTAAACCTAACCCTAAGGGTCCCTAATCCTAACCCTAACCCTAAACATAACCCAAACCCTAAAGCTCACCCTAACCCTAATGCTAATCCTAACCCTAACCCTCAACCTCTCCCTCATTCTAACCCTGGCCCTCACGGTAACACTAAACCTAACCCTAACAGTAATGCTACCCCAAACCCTAAACCCATACATAAACCTAACCCTATCCCTCCCCCTCCCCCTCCCCCTCATCCTAACCCTCACCTCACCATCACCCTAACCCTCACCCTAAAACTAAACCTCACCCTTACCCTAACTGACACCCTCACCCTCTCCCTCAACCTAACCCTAACCCTAACCCTAACCCAAAAAACTCACCCTAATTCTCACCCTCACCCTAACCCTAATCCTAACCCTCACCCTAACACTGAACCAAAACCTCACCTTCACCGTCACCCTCACCTAAACCCTAACCCTCACCCTCAGCCTCACTCTCACCCTCACCTTAACACTAACACTAACCAGACCCTATACCTAAACCTAATCCTAACCCTCACCCTCACCCTAACCCTAACCCTAACCCTAAGCCAAACACTAAACATAACTACTAACTGCTAACTCTAACCCTAACCCTAACCCTAGTGGTCCTTAACCCTAAAACTTATCCTAACCCTAAACCTAACCCTAGTCCTAGCCCCAACCCTAACCATAAACATAACCCTAACCCTAACCCTAACCCTAAACCTAACGATAACCCTAACCTTAATCCTATCCTTAAGTGTAACTAACCCTCACCCTCACCCTAACCCTAACCCTAACCCTCACCCTCATCCTATCCCTCATGACCACGCATACACAGAACAACTCTTAGTAGATAGAGCTATATGAGTGCTACTACTGTCTCGGTTGTACTGGATGAAGCACCACGCAGAAATGAAAGCAGGTACACTGAAGTTGAATGAGGAAGGTTAGAATATCCCGATGAGACAAGAGGGTCCTCAGCAGAAAGAGCAATGCTGCAGGAGGTTCAACGGCAAAATACAGTATCCATTACACAGGATGAAATCTTCCAAGAAGTAAAACCAGATACGTTTAAGTTGCTTGTGGAAAGCAAAAACGACCACGTTAACCGAACAACGCCTAGCAGATAGATTCATATCGTTGTGGAGTGGACTGTTCGTTGTACGTGCTCAGACACCACGACGAATTAAAAGCAGGTACACTGAATTTCAAAGAGGAAGAATAAAATACCCCGCTTAGACAAGAAGGTTCTTAGCAGAAAGAGCAATGCCGTAGGGAATGCAACAGCAAAATCCAGTATCCATGACACTCTGTGAAAACCTCCAGGAAGTGAAACGAGATACATTGAAGTTACTTGTGGTAGAAGAAATGACCAGGTTTACACAGAACAATCATACTAGATAGAGCAATGTCAATGGTAGTTCAGTCTCCGTTGTACAAGATGAAGCACCACACTGAAATAAAAGCAGATACAGTGAAGGTGCAGGGGGAAAATACAATTCCCCGCTTATATAAAAACGATCTTAGCAGATCGAACTATGCCATAGGAAGCTCACCGGCAAAATCCAGTATCAATTACCCTGGATGAAATCCTCAAAGAAGTAACACAAGATACATTGAAGTGGCTTGTGGTCAAAGAAATGACCACGTTGAAAAGAACAACTCATGACCACGCATACACAGAACAACTCTAAGTAAATAGAGCTATATGAGTGCTACTACTGTCTCGGTTGCACTGGATGAAGCACCACGCAGAAATAAAAGCAGGTACACTGAAGTTGAACGAGGAAGGATAAAATATCGCGATGAGACAAGAGGGTCCTCACCAGAAAGAGCGATGCCGCAGTAGGTTCAATGGCAAAATACAGTATCCATTACACTCGATGAAATCCTCCAAGAAGTAAAAGCAGACACCTTGATGCTGCTTAGGGGACAATGAACGACCACGTTAACCGAACAACTCCTAGCAGATAGAGCACTGTCGGTGGCAGTAGAGTCCCCATTGTACTTGCTCAGAGACCACGCAGAAATTAAAGCAGGTACACTGAAGTTGAACGAGGAAGAAGAAAATACCCCGCTTACACAAGAAGTTTCCTAGCAGAAAGAGCAATGCCGAATTGACTGTACCGGCAAAATCCAGTATCCATGACACTCTATGAAAACATCCAGGAAGTGAAACGAGATACATTGAAGTTACTTGTGGTAGAAGAATTGACCAGGTTTACGCAGAACAAATCATACTAGATAGAGCAATGTCAATGGTAGTTCGGTCTCCGCTGTACAAGATGAAGCACCACGCTGAAATAAAAGCAGATACGCTGAAGGTGCAGGGGGAAAAATAAAATTATCCGCTTATAAAAAAACGATCTTAGCAGATCGAACTATGCCGTAGGAAGCTCAACGGCAAAATCCAGTATCAATTACACTGGATGAAATCCTCGAAGAGGTAACACAAGATATATTGAAGTTGCCTCTGGTCAAAGAAATGACCACGTTCAAAAGAACAACTCTAGGAGATTGAGCAATCTCGGTGGAAGTACATTCTCCCTTGTACCTGCTCTGAGACCACGACGAAATAAAAGCTGGTGCACTGAAGTTGAACGAGGAAGCATATAATTCCCCGCTTAGCAAATAGGTTCTTAGCAGAAAGAGCAATGCTGTAGAAATTTGAACGGCAAATCCAGTAAATATTACAATGGATGAAAACGTCCAAGAACTAAAACCAGATACATTGAGTTGCTTGTGGTAGAAGAAATGACCACGCATACACAGAACAACTCTTAGTAGATAGAGCTATATGAGTGCTACTACTGTCTCGGTTGTACTGGATGAAGCACCATGCAGAAATAAAAGCAGGTACACTGAAGTTGAACGAGGAAGGATAAAATATCCCGATGAGACAAGAGGGTCCTCAGCAGAAAGAGCAATGCTGCAGGAGGTTCAACGGCAAAATACAGTATCCATTACACAGGATGAAATCTTCCAAGAAGTAAAACCAGATACGTTTAAGTTGCTTGTGGAAAGCATAAACGACCACGTTAACCGAACAACTCCTAGCAGATAAAGCCATGTCGTTGTGGGAGTGGACTGTTCGTTGTACGTGCTCAGACACCACGACGAATTAAAAGCAGGTACACTGAATTTGAAAGAGGAAGAATAAAATACCCCGCTTAGACAAGAAGGTTCTTAGCAGAAAGAGCAATGCCGTAGGGAGTGCAACAGCAAAATCCAGTATCCATGACACTCTGTGAAAACCTCCAGGAAGTGAAACGAGATACATTGAAGTTACTTGTGGTAGAAGAAATGACCAGGTTTACACAGAACAAATCATACTAGATAGAGCAATGTCAATGGTAGTTCAGTCTCCGTTGTACAAGATGAAGCACCACGCTGAAATAAAAGCAGATACAGTGAAGGTGCAGGGGGAAAATACAATTCCCGCTTATATAAAAACGATCATAGCAGATCGAACTATGCCGTAGGAAGCTCACCGGCAAAATCCAGTATCAATTACACTGGATGAAATCCGCAAAGAAGTAACACAAGATACATTGAAGTGGCTTGTGGTCAAAGAAATGACCACGTTCAAAAGAACAACTCATGACCACGCATACACAGAACAACTCTTAGTAGATAGAGCTATATGAGTGCTACTACTGTCTCGGTTGTACTGGATGAAGCACCACGCAGAAATAAAAGCAGGTACACTGAAGTTGAATGAGGAAGGATAAATATCCCGATGAGACAAGAGTGTCCTCAGCAGAAAGAGCAATGCCGCAGGAGGTTCAACGGCAAAATGCAGTATCCATTACACAGGATGAAATCTTCCAAGAAGTAAAACCAGATACGTTTAAGTTGCTTGTGGAAAGCATAAACGACCACGTTAACCGAACAACTCCTAGCAGATAAAGCCATGTCGTTGTGGGAGTGGACTGTTCGTTGTACGTGCTCAGACACCACGACGAATTAAAAGCAGGTACACTGAATTTGAAAGAGGAAGAATAAAATACCCCGCTTAGACAAGAAGGTTCTTAGCAGAAAGAGCAATGCCGTAGGGAATGCAACAGCAAAATCCAGTATCCATGACCACGTTCAAAAGAACAACTCATGACCACGCATACACAGAACAACTCTTAGTAGATAGAGCTATATGAGTGCTACTACTGTCTAGGTTGTACTGGATGAAGCACCATGCAGAAATAAAAGCAGGTACACTGAAGTTGAACGAGGAAGTATAAAATAACCCGATTAGACAACAGGGTCCTTGGCAGAAAGAGCAATGCCGTAGGAGGTTCAACGGCAAAATACAGTATCCATTACACTGGATGAAATCCACCAAAAAGTAAAAGCAGACACCGTGAAGCTGCTTAGGGGACAATGAACGACCACGTTAACCGAACCACTCCTTAGGGTTAGGGTTAGGGTTAGGGTTAGGGGTAGGGTTAGTGTTAGGGTTAGGTTTATGGTTAGGGGTTTGGTTAGAGGTAGAGTTAGGGTTAGGGTATGGTTAGGGTTAGGGGTAGGGTTAGGGTTAGCGTTAGGGTTAGGGGTAGGGTTAGGTTTATGGTTATGGATAGGGTTAGGGTTTGGGTTAGGGTTAGTGTTATTGGTAGGGGTAGGGTTAGGATTAGAGTTAGGGTTAGGGTTGGGGTTAAGGGTAGGTTTAGGGTTAGGGTTAGGATTAGGGTTAGGGTTAGGGTTAGGATTAGGGGTAGGGTTAGGGTTAGGGTTAGGGGTAGGGTTAGGGGTAGATGTAGGGTAAGAGTTAGGGTTAGGGTTGGGGTTAGGTTTAGGGGTACAGTTAGGGCTAGGGCTAGGTTTAGGGTTAGGGTTCGGGTTAGGGTTAGGGTTCGGTTTAGGGTTAGGGTCAGGGTTAGGGTTAGGGGTAGGGTAAGGTTTAGGGTTAGGTGTAGGTGTAGGGTTAGGGTTAGGGTTAGGGTTAGGGTTAGCGTTAGGGATTAGGGTAAGGGTTAGGGTTAGGTTTACGGTCAGGTGTAGGCTTAGGGTTAGGGTTAGGGGTAAGGTTAGGGTGAGGGTAAGGGTTAGTGTTAGGGTTACGGTTAGGGTTACGGTTAGGGTTAGGGTTAGGGTTAAGGTTAGCGGTAGAGTTAGGGTTAGAGTTAGGGAGAGGGTTAGGGGGAGGGTTAGGGTTAGGGTTAGAGTTAGCGTTAGGGATAGGGGTAGGGTTAGGGTTAGGGTTAGCGTTAGGGTTAGCGTTAGGGATTAGGGTTAGGGTTAGGGTTAGGGTCAGGTGTAGGCTTAGGGTTAGGGTTAGGGTTAGGGGTAAGGTTAGGGTTCGGGTTGGGGTTCGGGTTAGGTGTAGGGTTAGGGTTAGGGTTAGGGGTAGAGTTAAGGTTAGGGTTAGGGGTAGGGTTAGGGTGAGGGTTAGGTTTAGAGTTAGCGTTAGTGATAGGGTTAGGGTTAGGGTTACGGTTAGGGGTAGGGTTAGCGTTAGGGTAAGGGAAAGGGTTAGGGTTAGGGTTGGGTGTAGGTTAGGGGTGGGGTTAGGGTTAGGGTTAGGGTTAGCATTAGGAGTAGGTTTAGGGTTAGAGTTAGGGGTAGCGTTAGGGGTAGGGTTAGGGTTAGAGTTAGGGTTAGGGGTAGGGTTAGGGTTTGGGTAGGGTTAGGGTTAGGGTAAGGGTTAGGTGTAGGGTTAGGGTTAGGGTTAGGGGTAGGGTTAGGGGTAGTGTTAGGGTTAAGGTTAGCGTTAGGGGTAGGGTTAGGGTTACAGTTAGCATTAGGGATAGGTGTAGGGTTAGGGTTATGGGTAGGGTTAGGATTAGCGTTAGGGTTAGGGTTAGGGGTAGGATTATTGTTAGGGTTAGCGTTAAGTTAACGTTAGGGGTAAGGTTATTGTTAGGTTTAGGGTTAGGGTTAGGGTTATGGTTAGAAATAGCGTTAGGGGTAGGGGTAGGGTTAGGTTTAGGGATACCGTTAGGGGTAGGGGTAGGGTTAGGGTTAGGGTTAGGTTTAGGGGTAGGGTTGGGGGTAGGGTTAGCGGTAGGGGTAGGGTTAGGGGTAGGGGTAGGGGTAGGGGTACGGTTAGGGTTAGGGTTAGGATTAGGGTTACTGTTAGGGCTAGGGTTAGGGTTAGGGTTAGCGTTAGGGGTAGGGTTAGTGTTAGGGTTACAGTTAGGGGTAAGGTTAGGGTTAGGGTTAGGGTTAGGGGTACGTTTAGGGTTAGGTTTAGGGTTAGAGTTAGGGTTAGGGGTAGGGTTAGGGTTAGGGTTAGGGGTAGGTTTAGGGTTAGGGTTAGGGTTAGGGTTAGGGTTAGTGGTAGGGTTAGGGGTAGGGTTAGGGTTAGGGTTGGGGGTAGGGTTAGGGTTAGGGGTAGGGGTAGGGTTAGGGTTAGGGATAGGGGTAGGGTTAGAGTTAGGGTTCGGGTTAAGGGTAGGGTTAGGGTTAAGGGTAGGGGCAGGGGTAGGTTTAGGGTTTGGGGTAGGGTTGGGGTTGGGGTTAGGGGTAGGTTTACGGTTAGGGTTCGGGTTCGGGTTAGGGTTAGGGTTAGGGCTATGGTTAGGGTTATGGTTAGGGTTAGGGCTAGCGCTAGTGTTCAGGTTTGGTTTAGGGCCCGGGCTAGGGCTAGGGTTAGGTTTAGGTTTAGGGTTAGGGTGAGGGGTAGGGGTAGGGTTAGGGTTAGGGCTAGGGTTAGGTTTAGGGGAAGGTTTAGGGTTATTGTTCGGGTTAGGTTTAAAGGTAGGGTTAGGATTAGGGTTAGGAGTTGGGTTAGGGTTAGGGGTAGGGGAAGGGTAGGGTTAGGGTTAGGGATAGGGGTAGGGGTAGGGTTAGGGTTAGTATTAGAGTTAGCATTAGGGGTACGGTTAGGGTTAGGGTTAGCGTTACGGTTATAGTTAGGGTTATGGTTACGTTCAGGGGTAGGGTTAGGATTAGGTTAGGGTTAGGGTTAGTTTTAGGGTTACGGTTATGGGTAAAGTTAGGGTTAGGTTTAGGGTTACGGTTAGGGTTAGGTTTTGGTTAGGGTTTCGCGTAGGGTTAGGGGTAGGGTTAGTTTTAGGGTTAGCGTTAGGGGTAGTGTTAGGGTTTGGGTTAGGGTTTGGCTTGGGGTTGGGGTTAGGGGTAGGGTTAGGGTTAGGGTTCGGGTTAGGGTTAGGGTTAAGGCTAGGGCTAGTGTTAGGTTTAGGGTTAGGGTTAGGACTAGGGCTAGGGTTGGGGTTAGGGTTAGGGCTTGGGCTAGGGCTAGTGTTAGGGTTAGGTTTAGGGTTAGGACTAGGGCTAGGGTTCGGGGTAGGGTTAGGGTTAGTGCCAGGGCTAGGGTTAGGTTTAGGGTTAGGGTTGGGGTGAGGGCTAGGGCTAGGGTTAGGGTTAGGGTTAGGGTTAGAGCTAGGGCTAGGGTTAGGGTTAGGATTAGGGTTAGGGATAGGGCTAGGGTTAGGTTTAGGGTTAGGGTTAGGCTTAGAGTGAGGGTTAGGGTTAGGTTTAGGGGTAGGGTTAGGGTAAGGGTTAGGGTTAGGTTAAGGGTAGGGTTAGGGTAAGGGTTAGGGTTAGGTTTAGGGGTAGGATTAGGGTTAGGGTTAGGGTTAGGGGTAGGATTAGGGTAAGGGTTAGAGTTAGGTTTAAGGGTAGGGTTAGGGTTAGGTTTAGGGTTAGGGGTAGGTTTAGGGTTAGGGTTGGGGTTAGGGTTAGGGTTAGGGGTAGGGGTAGGGTTAGGGTTAGGGTTAGGGTTAGGGTTAGGTTAGCGTTAGGGGTAGGGGTAGGGTTAGGGATAGCGTTAGGGGTTGGGTTAGGGTTAGGTTTAGGGTTACGGTTAGGGGTATGGTTAGGGTTAGGGTTAGGGTTAGGGTTAGGGTTAAAGCTAGGGCTAGGTTTAGGGTTAGGGTTAGGGTTAGGGGTAGGGGTAGGGGTAGGGTTAGGTTTAGGGTTAGGGTTAGGGTGAGGGGTAGGGGTAGGGTTAGGGTTAGGGCTAGGGTTAGGTTTAGGGGAAGGGTTAGGGTTATTGTTCGGGATAGGTTTAGGGGTAGGGTTACTGTTAGGGTTAGGAGTTGGGTTAGGGTGATAGGTAGGGGAAGGGTTAGGGTTAGGGTTAGGGATAGGGGTAGGGGTAGGGTTAGGGTTAGGATTAGGGTTAGCGTTAGGGGTACGGTTAGGGTTAGGGTTAGCGTTACGGTTATGGTTAGGGTTAGGGTTATGGTTACGGTCAGGGGTAGGGTTAGAGTTAGTTTAGGGTTAGGGTTACGTTTAGGGTTACCGTTAGGGTTAGAGTTAGGGTTAGGGTTAGGGTTACGGTTAGGGTTAGGGTTAGGTTAGGGTTAGGGTTATGGTTAGGGGTAGGGTTAGGTTTAGGGTTAGCGTCAGGGGTAGTGTTAGGGTTTGGGTTAGGGTTTGGCTTGGGGTTGGGTTAGGGTTAGGGTTAGAGATAGGACTAGGGCTAGTGTTGGGGTTAGGGTTAGGGCTTGGGCTAGGGCTAGGATTAGGGTTACGTTTAGGGTTAGGACTAGGGCTAGGGTTCGGGGTAGGGTTAGGGTTAGTTCCAGGGCTATGGTTAGGTTTAGGGTTAGGGTTGGGGTGAGGGCTAGGGCTAGGGCTAGGGTTAGGGTTAGGGTTAGGGTTAGAGCTAGGCCTAGGGTTAGGTTTATGTTTAGGGTTAGGTCTAGGGCTAGGGTTAAGGTTAGGGTTAGGCTTAGAGTGAGGGTTAGGTTTAGGGTTAGGGGTAGGGTTAGGGTAAGGGTTAGGGTTAGGTTTAGGGGTAGGGATAGGGTTAGGGTTGGGGTTAGGGTAAGGGTTAGGGTTAGGTTTAAGGGTAGGCTTAGGGTTAGGGTTAGTGGTAGGGTTAGGCTTAGGGTAAGGGTTAGGTTTAGCGTTAGGGGTAGGGGTAGGGTTAGGGATAGCGTTAGGGGTTGGGTTAGGGTTAGGTTTAGGTTACGGTTAGGGGTAGGGTTAGGGTTAGGGTTAGGCGTAGGGTTAGGGGTAGGGTTGGGGGAGGGGTAGGTTTAGGGTTAGGGGTATTTGTAGGGGTAGGGGTACGGTTAGGGTTAGAGTTAGGATTAGGTTTAGGGTTAGGGTTAGGTTTAGAGTTAGGCTTAGGGTAGGGTTACGGTTAGGGTTAGGGTTAGGGTTATGGTTAGGGGTAGGGTTAGGGTTTGGGTTAGCGTTAGGGGTAGGGTTACGGTTAGGGTTAGGTTTAGAGTAAGGAGTAGGGCTAGGGTTCTGGGTGGGTTTAGGGTTAGTGCCAGGGCTAGGGTTAGGTTTAGTGTTAGGGTTGGGGTGAGGGCTAGGGCTAGGTTAGGGTTAGGGTTAGGGTTAGAGCTAGGGCTAGGGTTAGGTTTAGGGTTAGGATTAGGGCTAGGGCTAGGTTTAGGAATAGGGTTAGGGTTAGGGTTAGTGGTAGGGTTAGGGGTAGGGGTAGGGTTAGGGTTAGGTTTAGGGATAGGGTTAAGGTTAGCGTTATGGTTAGAGGTAGGGGTAGGGTTAGGTTTAGGTTTAGGGTTAAGGATAGGGTTAGGGGTAGGCTTAGGGTGAGGGTTAGGGTTAGGGGTAGGGGTAGGGTTAAGGTTAGGGTTAGGGTTAGGAGTAAGGTTAGGGTTAGGGTTAGGGTTCCGGTTAGGGGTAGGGTTAGGTTTAGGGTTAGGGTTACGGTTAGGGTTAGCGTTAGGGTTAGGGGTATAGTTAAGGTTAGGGTTAGGGTGAGGGTTAGGTTTAGGGTTAGCGTTAGGGATAGGGTTTGGGTTAGGGTTACGGTTAGGGGTAGGGTTAGCGTTAGGGTTAGGGTTAGAGGAAGGATTAGGTTTAGGGTTGGGGGTAGGTTAGGGGTGGGGTTAGGGTTAGGGTTAGGGTTAGCGTTAGGAGTAAGTTTAGGGTTAGTGTTAGGGGTAGCGTTAGGGGTAGGGTTAGGGTTAGAGTTAGGGTTAGGGGTAGGGTTAGGGGTAGGTTTAGGGTTTGGGTAGGGTTAGGGTTAGGGTTAGGGGTAGGGGTAGGGGTAGGGGCAGGGGTAGGGATAGGTTTATGGTTAGGGTTAGGGTTAGGGGTAGGGTTATTGTTAGGGGTAGGGTTAGGTTTAGGGGTAGGCGTAGGGTTAGAGTTAGGGTTCGGGTTAAGGGTAGGGTTAGGGTTAGGGTTAGGGTTAGGGGTAGTGGTAGGTTTAGGGTTTTGGGTAGCGTTGGGGTTGGGGTTGGGGTTAGGGGTAGGTTTACGGTTTGGGTTCGGGTTCGGGTTAGGGTTAGGGCTATGGTTAGGGTTAGGGTTAGGGTTAGGGCTAGCGCTAGTGTTCAGGTTTGAGTTAGGGCTCGGGCTAGGGCTAGGGTTAGGTTTAGGGTTAGGGTTAGGGTGATGGGTAGGGGTAGGGTTAGGGTTATGGCTTGGGTTAGGTTTAGGGGAAGGTTAGGATTATTGTTCGGGTGAGGTTTAAAAGTAGGGTTAGGGTTAGGGTTAGGAGTTGGGTTAGGGTTAGGGGTAGGGGAAGGGTAGGGTTAGGGTTAGGGATAGAGGTAGGGGTAGGCTTAGGGTTAGGGTTAGAGTTAGGGTTAGGGGTAGGGTTAGGGGTAGGAGTAGGGGTTAGGGTTAGGGTTAGGGTTAGGTTGAGGGGTAGGGGTAGTGTTAGGGTTAGGGCTAGGGGTAGGTTTAGGGGAAGGGTTAGGGTTATTGTTCGGGTTAGGTTTAGGGTTATGGTTAGGGTTAGGTTTAGGTTAGGGTTAGGGGTAGGGGTAGGGGTAGGGTTAGGTTTAGCCTTAAGGTTAGGGGTAGTGTTAGGGTTTGGGTTAGGGTTAGGTTTACGGTTCGGGTTCGGGTTAGGGTTATGTTTAGGGCTAGGGTTAGGGTTAGGGTTAGGGTTTGGACTTGGGCTAGGTTGGGGTTAGTGTTAGGGATTGGGCTAGGGCTAGGGTTAGGGTTAGGTTTAGGGTTAGGACTAGGGCTAGGGTTCAGGCTGGGGTTAGGGTTAGTGCCAGGGCTAGGGTTCGGTTTAGGGTCAGGGTTGGGGTGAGGGTAGGGCTAGGGTTAGGGGTAGGGTTAGGGTAAGGGTTAGGGTTAGGTTTAGGGGTAGGGTTAGGCTAAGTGTTAGGGTTAGGTTTAGGGGTAGGGTTAGGGTTAGGGTTAGGGTTAGGGGTAGGATTAGGGTAAGGTTTAGGGTTAGGTTTAAGGGTAGGGTTAGGGTTAGGGTAGGGTTAGGGGTAGGTTTAGGGTTAGGGTTGGGATTAGGGTTAGGGTTAGGGTTAGGGTATGGGTAGGGTTAGGGTTAGAGCTAGGGCTAGGGTTAGGGTTAGGGTTAGGGTTAGGGCTAGGGCAAGGGTTAGGGTTAGGGTTATGGTTACGGTTAGGGTTAGGGTTAGGGTTATGGTTACGGTCAGGGTTAGGGTTAGGATTAGGGTACGGTTAGGGTTAGGTTTAGGGTTACCGTTAGGGGTAGAGTTAGGGTTAGGTTTAGGGTTACGGTTAGGGTTAGGGTTAGGTTAGGGTTAGGGTTAGGGTTAGGGGTAGGGTTAGGGGTAGGGTAAGGGGAGGGGTAGGGTTAGGGTTAGGGGTAGTAGTAGGGGTAGGGGTACGGTTAGGGTTAGGTTTAGGATTAGGTTTAGGGTTAGGGTTAGGTTTAGAGTTAGGCTTAGGGTAGGGTTACGGTTAGGGTTAGGGTTACAGTTAGGGGTAGGGTTAGGGTTAGGGTTAGCGTTAGGGGTAGGGTTAGGGTTAGGGTTAGGTTTAGAGTAAGTACTAGGGCTAGGGTTTGGGGTAAGGTTAGGGTTAGTGCCAGGGCTAGGGTTAGGTTTAGGGTTAGGGTTGGGGTGAGGGCTAGGGCTAGGGTAAGGTTTTGGGTTAGGGTTAGGGTTAGGGTTAGGGTTAGAGCTAGGGCTAGGGCTAGGATTAGGGTTAGGGTTAGGGTTAGGGGTAGGGGTAGGGCTAGGGGTAGGGGTAGGGTTAGGGTTAGGGATAGGGTTAGGGTTAGCGTTAGGGTTAGAGGTAGTGGTAATGTTAGGTTTAGGGTTAGGGGTAGTGGTAGGGTTAGGGTAAGGGTTAGGGTTAGGTTTAGGTGTAGGGTTAGGGTAAGGGTTAGGGTTAGGTGTAGGGATAGGCTTAGGGCAAGGGTTAGGGTTAGGGGTAGGGTTATTGTAGGGGTTAGAGTTAGGTTTAGGGGTGAGGTATGGTTAGGGTTAGGGGTAGGGGTAGGGTTAGGACTAGGGCAAGGGTTGGGGTTAGGGTTAGGGCTTGGGCTAGGGCTAGGGTTAGGGTTAGGTTTAGAGTTAGGACTAGGGCTAGGGTTTGGGGTAGGGTTAGGGTTAGTGCCAGGGCTAGGGTTATGTTTAGTGTTAGGGTTGGGGTGAGGGCTAGGCCTAGGATTAGGGTTAGGGTTAGGGTTAGGGTTAGAGCTAGAGCTAGGGTTAGGGTTATGTTTAGGTTTAGGGCTACGGCTAGGGATAGGGTTAGGGTTAGGGTTAGGCTTAGATTGAGGGTTAGGGTTAGGTTTAGGGTTAGGTTAAGGGTTAGGGTTAGGTTTAGTAGTAGGGTTAGGGTAAGGGTTAGGGTTAGGTTTAAGGGTAGGGTTAGGGTTAGGGTAAGGGTTAGGGTTAGGTTTAAGGGTAGGGATAGGGTTAGGGTTAGGGTTAGGGGGAGGTTTAGGGTTAGGGTTGGGGTTAGGTTGAGGGTTAGCGTTAGGGTTAGGTTTAAGGGTAGGTTTAGGGTTAGGGTTAGGGTTAGGGGGAGGTTTAGGGTTAGGTTTAGCGTTAGGGGTAGGGGTAGGGTTAGGGATAGCGTTAGGGGTTGGGTTAGGGTTAGGTTCAGGTTAGGGTTAGGGGTAGGGATAGGGTTAGGGTTAGGGATGGGGTAGGGTTAGGGGTAGGGTTAGGGGAGGGGTAGGGTTAGGGGTAGGGGTAGTTGTAGGGGTAGGGGTATGGATACGGTTAGGGTTAGGTTTAGGTTTAGGGTTAGGGTTAGGGTTAGAGTTAGGCTTAGGGAAGGGTTACGGTTAGCGTTAAGGTTAGGGTTACGGTTAGGGGTAGGGTTAGGGTTAGGGTTAGCGTTAGGGGTAGGGTTAGGGTTAGGGTTAGTTTTAGAGTAAGTACTAGGGCTAGGGTTCGGGGTAGGGTTAGGGTTAGTGCCAGGGCTAGGGTTAGGTTTAGGGTTAGGGTTGGGGTGAGGGCTAGGGCTAGGGTTAGTGTTAGTTTTAGGGTTAGAGCTAGTGTTAGGGTTAGGGTTAGGGTTAGGGTTAGGGCTAGGGCTAGGGTGAGGGTTAGGGTTAGGGTTAGGGTTAGTGGTAGGGTTAGGGGTAGGGGTAGGTGTAGGGTTAGGGTTAGGGATAGGGTTAGGGTTAGCGTTAGGGTTAGAGGTAGGGGTAGGAGTAGGTTTAGGGTTAGGGTTAAGGGTAGGGTTAGGGGTAGGCTTAGGATGAGGGTTAGGGTTAGGGTTAGGGGTAGGGTTAGAGTTAGGGTTAGGGTTAGGGGTGTGGTTAGGGTTAGGGTTAGAGTTCGGGTTAGGTGTAGGGTTACGTTTAGGGGTAGGGTTAGGTTTACGGTTAGGGTTACGGTTAGGGTTAGCGTTAGATTTAGGGGTAGAGTTAAGGTTAGGGTTAGGGGTAGGGTTAGGGTGAGAGTTAGGTTTAGGGTTAGCATTAGGGATAGGGTTAGAGTTAGGGTTACGGTTAGGGGTAAGCTTAGCGTTAGGGTTAGGTTTAGGGGAAGGGTTAGGGTTAGGTTAGGGGTAAGTTAGGGGTGGGGTTAGGGTTAGGGTTAGCGTTAGGAGTAGGTTTAGGGTTAGGGTTAGGGGTAGCATTAGGGGTAGTGTTAGTGTTAGAGTTAGGGGTAGGGTTAGGGGTAGGGCTAGGGTTTGGGTAGGGTTAGGGTTAGGGTTAGGGTTAGGGTTAGGGTTAGGGTTAGGGTTAGGGTTAGGGTTAGGGTTAGGGTTACGGGTAGTGTTACGGTTAGGGTTAGCTTTAGGGGTAGGGTAGGGTTAGAGTTAGCGTTAGGGATAGGTGTAGGGTTAGGGTTAAGGTTAGGGTTATGGGTAGGGTTAGGTTTAGGGTTAGGGTTAGGTTTAGGGGTAGGATTAGGGTTAGGGTTAGCGTTAGGTGTAGCGTTAGGGGTAAGGTTAGGATTAGATTTAGTGTTAGTGTTAGGGTTATGGTTAGGAATAGCGTTAGGGGTAGGGTTAGGGTTAGGTTTAGGGTTACGGTTAGGGGTAGGGGTAGGGTTAGGGGTAGGGGTAGGTTTAGGGGTATGGTTGGGGATAGGGTTAGGGGTAGGGGTAGGGGTAGGGGTACGGTTAGGGTTAGGCTTAGGATTAGGTTTAGGGTTAGGGTTATGGTTAGAGTTAGGCTTAGGGTAGGGTTAGGGTTAGGGTTAGGTTTAGGGTTACTCTTAGGGGCAGGGTTAGGGTTAGTGTTCGCGTTAGGGGTAGGGTTAGTGTTAGGGTTACGGTTAGGGGTAATGTTAGGGTTAGGTTTAAGTTTAGGGGTACGTTAAGGTTAGGTTTAGGGTTAGAGTTAGGGTTAGGGGTAGGGTTAGGGTTAGGGGTAGGGTTAGGGTTAGGGTTAGGGTTAGTGGTAGGGTTAGGGTGAGGGGTAGGGGTAGGGTTAGGGTTAGGGCTACGGTTAGGTTTAGGGGAAGGGTTAGGGTTATTGTTCGGGTTATGTTTAAAGGTAGGGTTAGGCTTAGGGTTAGGAGTTGGGTTAGGGTTAGGGGTAGGGGAAGGGTTAGGGTTAGGGTTGGGGTAGGTTAGGGGTGGGCTTAGGGTTAGGGTTAGGGTTACGTTTAGGGTTACGGTTAGGGGTAGGGGTAGGGTTAGGGTTTGGGTAGTTTTAGGGTTAGGATTAGGGTTAGGGGTAGGGGTAGGGATAGGTATAGGTTTAGGGTTAGGGTTAGGGGTAGGGTTAGGGGTAGTGTTAGGGTTAGGGTTAGCGTTAGGGGTTAGGGTTAGGGTTAGGGTTATGGTTACGGTCAGGGGTAGGGTTAGATTTAGGGTTAGGGTTAGTGGTACGGTTAGGGTTAGGGTTAGGGTTAGGGTACGGGTTAGGGATAGGGTTATGTTTAGGGCTAGGGTTAGGGTTAGGGTTAGCGTTAGGGTTAGGGGTAGGGGTAGGGGTAGGTGTAGGGGTAGGGGTAGGGGTAGGGGTAGGGGTACGGTTAGGGTTAGGGGTAGGGTTAAGTTTAGGGGTAGGTTTAGGGGTAGGGTTGGGGGTAGGGTTAGGGGTAGGGTTAGGGTTAGGGGTAGGGGTAGGGTTAGGGGTACGGTTAGGGTTAGGGTTAGGATTAGGTTTAGGGTTAGGGTTATGGTTAGAGTTAGGCTTAGGGTAGGGTTAGGGTTAGGGTTAGGTTTAGGGTTACTGTTAGGGTTAGGGTTAGGGTTAGGGTTAGCGTTAGGGGTAGGGGTAGTATTAGTTTTACGGTTAGGGGTAAGTTTAGGGTTAGGGTTACGGTTAGGGGTACGTTTAGGGTTAGGTTTAGGGTTAGAGTTAGGGTTAGGTTAGGGTTTGGGTTAGGGGTAGGGGTAGGTTTAGGGTAGGGTTAGGGGTAGGGTTAGGGGTAGGGTTAGGGGTAGGGGTAGGGTTAGGGTTAGGGTTAGGGGTAGGGGTAGGGTTAGAGTTAGGGTTCGGGTTAAGGGTAGGGTTAGGGTTAGGGTTAGTGGTAGGGTTAGGGTGAGGGGTAGGGGTAGGGTTAGGGTTAGGGCTAGGGTTAGGTTTAGGGGAAGGGTTAGGGTTATTGTTCGGGTTAGGTTTAAAGGTAGGGTTAGGGTTAGGGTTAGGAGTTTTGTTAGGGTTAGGGGTAGGGGAAGGGTTAGTGTTCGGGTTAGGGTTAGGGTTATGGTTAGGGCTAGGGTTAGGTTTAGGGGTACGGTTATGGGTAGGGGTAGGGTTAGGGTTAGGTGTAGGTTTAGGGGTAGGGTTGGGGGTAGTGTTAGGGGTAGGGGTAGGGTTAGGGGTAGGGTTAGGGGTAGGGGTAGGGGTACGGTTGGGGTTAGGGTTAGGATTAAGTTTAGGGTTAGGGTTATGGTTAGAGTTAGGCTTAGGGTAGGGTTAGGGTTAGGTTTATGGTTACAGTCAGGGGTAGGGTTAGGATTAGGTTAGGGTTAGGGTTAGGTTTAGGGTTACGGTTAGGGGTAGAGTTAGGGTTAGATTTTGGGTTACGGTTAGGGTTAGGTTTAGGTTAGTGTTTGGGTTAGGGTTAGGGGTAGGTTTAGGTTTAGGGTTAACGTTAGCTGTAGTGTTTGGGTTTGGGTTAGGGTTTGGCTTGGGGTTGGGGTTATTGGTAGGGTTAGGGTTAGGGGTCGGGTTAGGGTTAGGGTTATGGTTAGGGCTAGGGTTAGGGTTAGGGGTACGGTTAGTGGTAGGGGTAGGGTTAGGGTTAGGGGTAGGTTTAGGGGTAGGGTTGGGGGTAGGCTTAGGGGTAGGGGTAGGGGTAGGGGTAGGGGTAGGGGTACGGTTAGGGTTAGGATTAGCTTTAGGGTTAGGGTTATGGTTAGAGTTAGGCTTAGGATAGGGTTAGGGGTAGGGTTAGTTTTAGGGTTAGGGTTAGGTTTAGCGTTAGGGGTAGGGGTTGGGTTAGGGATAGCGTTAGGGGTTGGGTTAGGGTTAGGTTTAGGTTAGGGTTAGGGGTAGGGATAGGATTAGGGTTAGGGTTAGGTGTAGGGGAAGGGTAGGGTTAGGGATAAGGGTAGGGGTAGGGTTAGGGTTAGGGTTAGAGTTACCGTTAGGGGTACGGTTAGGGTTAGGGTTAGCGTTACGGTTATGGTTAGGGTTAGAGTTATGGTTACGGTCAGGGGTAGGGTTAGGATTAGTTTAGGGTTAGGGTTAGGTTTAGGGTTACGGTTAGGGGTAGTGTTAGGGTTAGGTTTAGGGTTACGGTTAGGGTTAAGTTTAGGTTAGGGTTAGGGTTAGGGTTAGGTTTAGGGTTAACGTTAGGGGTAGTGTTACGGTTTCGGTTAGGGTTTGGATTGGGTTTGGGCTTAGGGGTAGGGTTAGGGTTAGGGTTATGGTTAGGGCTATTGTTAGGGTTAGGGTTAGGGTTAGGACTAGGGCTAGGGTTGGGGTTAGGGTTAGGGATTGGGCTAGGGCTAGGGTTAGGGTTAGGTTTAGGGTTAGGACTAGGGCTAGGGTTCGGGGTAGGGTTAGGGTTAGTGCCAGGACTAGGGTTCGGTTTAGGGTTAGGGTTGGGGTGAGGGTAGGGCTAGGGTTAGGGTTAGGGTTAGGGTTAGAGCGAGGACTAGGGTTAGGGTTAGGGGTACTTTTAGTGGTAGGGGTAGGGTTAGGGTTAGGGGTAGGTTTAGGGGTAGGGTTGGGGGTAGGGTTAGGGGTAGGGTTAGGGTTAGGGGTAGGGGTAGAGGTAGGGGTAGGGGTACGGTTAGGGTTAGGATTAGGTTTAGGGTTAGGGTTATGGTTAGAGTTAGGCTTAGGATAGGGTTAGGGTTAGGGTTAGGTTTAGGGTTACTGTTAGGGGTAGGGTTAGGGTTAGGGTTAGCGTTAGGGGTAGGGTTAGTGTTAGGGTTACGGTTAGGGGTAAGGTTAGGGTTACGGTTACTGTTAGGGGTACATTTAGGGTTAGGTTTAGGTTTAGAGTTAGGGTTAGGGGTAGGGTTTGGGTTAGGGTTAGGGTTAGGGTTAGGGGTAGGGTTAGGGGTAGGGGTAGGGTAGGGTTAGGGTTTTGGGTAGGGGTAAGGTTAGACTTAGGGTTCGGGTTAAGTTTAGGGTTAGGGTTAGGGTTAGGGTTTGGGGTAGGGGTAGGTTTATGGTTTGGGGTAGGGTTGGGGTTGGGGTTGGGGTCAGGGGTAGGTTTACGGTTAGAGTTCGGGTTAGGGTTAGGGTTAGGGTTAGGGCTATGGTTAAGGTTAGGGTTAGGGTTAGGGCTAGCGCTAGTGTTCTGCTTAGGGTTAGGGCTCGGGCTAGGCCTGGGTTAGGTTTAGGGTTAGGGTTAGGTTGAGGGGTAGGGGTAGGGTTAGGTTTAGGGCTGGGGTTAGGTTTAGGGGAAGGGTTAGGGTTATTGTTCGGGTTAGGTTTAAAGGTAGGGTGAGAGTTAGGGTTAGGAGTTGGGTTGGGTTAGGGGTAGGGGAAGGGTAGGGTTATGGATAGGGATAGCGGTAGGGTTAGGGTTAGGGTTAGAGTTAGCGTTAGGGGTACGGTTAGGGTTAGGGTTAGCGTTACGGTTATGGTTAGGGTTAGGGTTATGGTGACGGTCAGGGGTAGGGTTAGGATTAGGTTGGTGTTAGGGATAGGGATAGCGGTAGGGTTTGGGTTAGGGTTGGGGTATGGTTAGGGTTAGGGTTAGGGGTAGGGTTAGGGGTAGGGGTAGGGTTAGGTTTAGGTTAGGGTTAGGGTTAGGGTTAGGGGTAGGGTTAGGGTTAGGGTTAGGGGTAGGGTTAGTTTTAGGGTTAGGGTTAGGTTTAGCGTTAGGGGTAGGGGTTGGGTTAGGGATAGCGTTAGGGGTTGGGTTAGGGTTAGGTTTAGGTTAGGGTTAGGGGTAGGGATAAGATTAGGGTTAGGGTTAGGTGTAGGGGAAGGGTAGGGTTAGGGATAAGGGTAGGGGTAGGGTTAGGGTTAGGGTTAGAGTTAGCGTTAGGGGTTCGGTTGGGGTTAGGGTTAGCGTTACGGTTATGGTTAGGGTTAGAGTTATGGTTACGGTCAGGGGTAGGGTTAGGATTAGTTTAGGGTTAGGGTTAGGTTTAGGGTTACGGTTAGGGGTAGAGTTAGGGTTAGGTTTAGGGTTACGGTTAGGGTTAAGTTTAGGTTAGGGTTAGGGTTAGGGTTAGGTTTAGGGGTAGGGTTAGGGTTAGGGTTAGGGTTAGGACTAGGGCTAGGGTTTTGGTTAGGGTTAGGGATTTGGCTAGGGCTAGGGTTAGGGTTAGGTTTAGGGTTAGGACTAGGGCTAGGGTTCGGGGTAGGGTTAGGGTTAGTGCCAGGACTAGGGTTCGGTTTAGGGTTAGGGTTGGGGTGAGGGTAGGGCTAGGGTTAGGGTTAGGGTTAGGGTTAGAGCTAGGGCTAGGGTTAGGGTTAGGGGTACGGTTAGTGGTAGGAGTAGGTTTAGGGGTAGGGGTAGGTTTAGGGGTAGGGTTGGGGGTAGGGTTAGGGGTAGGGGTAGGGTTAGCGGTAGGGGTAGGGGTAGGGTTAGGGGTACGGTTAGGGTTAGGATTAGGTTTAGGGTTAGGGTTATGGTTAGAATTAGGCTTAGGATAGGGTTAGGGTTAGGGTTAGGTTTAGGGTTACTGTTAGGGGTAGGGTTAGGGTTTGGGTTAGCGTTAGGGGTAGGGTTAGTGTTAGGGTTACGGTTAGGGGTAAGGTTAGGGTTACGGTTACTGTTAGGGGTACGTTTAGGGTTAGGTTTAGGGTTAGAGTTAGGGTTAGGGGTAGGGTTTGGGTTAGGGTTAGGGGTAGGGTTAGGGTTAGGGTTAGGGGTAGGGTTAGGGGTAGGGGTAGGGTAGGGTTAGGGTTTTGGGTAGGGGTAGGGTTAGACTTAGGGTTCGGGTTAAGTGTAGGGTTAGGGTTAGGGTTAGGGTTTGGTGTAGGGGTAGGTTTATGGTTTGGGGTAGGGTTGGGGTTGGGGTTGGGGTCAGGGGTAGGTTTACGGTTAGGGTTCGGGTTAGGGTTAGGGTTAGGGTTAGGGCTATGGTTAAGGTTAGGGTTAGGGTTAGGGCTAGCGCTACTGTTCTGCTTAGGGTTAGGGCTCGGGCTAGGCCTGGGTTAGATTTAGGGTTAGGGTTAGGTTGAGGGGTAGGGGTAGGGTTTGGTTTAGGGCTAGGGTTAGGTTTAGGGGAAGGGTTAGGGTTATTGTTCGGGTTAGGTTTAAAGGTAGGGTTAGAGTTAGGGTTAGGAGTTGGGTTGGGTTAGGGGTAGGGGAAGGGTAGGGTTATGGATAGGGATAGCGGTAGGGTTAGGGTTAGGGTTAGAGTTAGCGTTAGGGGTACGGTTAGGGTTAGGGTTAGCGTTACGGTTATGGTTAGGGTTAGGGTTATGGTGACGGTCAGGGGTAGGGTTAGGATTAGGTTAGGGTTAGGGATAGGGATAGCGGTAGGGTTTGGGTTAGGGTTAGGAGTATGGTTAGGGTTAGGGTTAGGGGTAGGGTTAGGGGTAGGCGTAGGGTTAGGTATAGGTTAGGGTTAGGGTTAGGATTAGGGGTAGGGTTAGTTTTAGGGTTAGGGTTAGGTTTAGCGTTAGGGGTAGGGGTTGGGTTAGGGTTAGGTTTAGGTTAGGGTTAGGGGTAGGGATAGGATTAGGTTTAGGGTTAGGTGTAGGGGAAGGGTAGGGTTAGGGATAAGGGTAGGGGTAGGGTTAGGGTTAGGGTTAGAGTTACCGTTAGGGGTACGGTTAGGGTTAGGGTTAGCGTTACGGTTATGGTTAGGGTTAGAGTTATGGTTACGGTCAGGGGTAGGGTTAGGATTAGTTTAGGGTTAGGGTTAGGTTTAGGGTTACGGTTAGGGGTAGAGTTAGGGTTACGTTTAGGGTTACGGTTAGGGTTAAGTTTAGGTTAGGGTTAGGGTTAGGGTTAACGTTAGGGGTCGTGTTAGGGTTTGGGTTAGGGTTTGGATTGGGTTTGCGCTTAGGGGTAGGGTTAGGGTTAGGGTTATGGTTAGGGCTAGTGTTAGGGTTAGGGTTAGGGTTAGGACTAGGGCTAGGGTTGGGGTTAGGGTTAGGGATTGGGCTAGGGCTAGGGTTAGGGTTAGGGTTAGGTTTAGGGTTAGGACTAGGGCTAGGGTTCAGGGTAGGGTTAGGGTTAGTGCCAGGACTAGGGTTCGGTTTAGGGTTAGGGTTGGGGTGAGGGTAGGGCTAGGGTTAGGGTTAGGGTTAGAGCTAGGGCTAGGGTTAGGGTTAGGGGTACGGTTAGTGGTAGGGGTAGGGTTAGGGTTAGGGGTAGGTTTAGGGGTAGGGTTGGGGGTAGGGTTAGGGGTAGGGGTAGGGTTAGGGATAGGGGTAGGGGTAGGGGTAGGGGTACGGTTAGGGTTAGGATTAGGTTTGGGGTTAGGGTTATGGTTAGAGTTAGGCTTAGGATAGGGTTAGGGTTAGGTTTAGGGTTACTGTTAGGGGTAGGGTTAGGGTTAGGGTTAGCGTTAGGGGTAGGGTTAGTGTTAGGGTTACGGTTAGGGGTAAGGTTAGGGTTACGGTTACTGTTAGGGGTACGTTTAGGGTTAGGTTTAGGGTTAGAGTTAGGGTTAGGGGTAGGGTTTGGGTTAGGGTTAGGGTTAGGGTTAGGGTTAGGGGTAGGGTTAGGGGTAGGGGTAGGGTAGGGTTAGGGTTTTGGGTAGGGGTAGGGTTAGACTTAGGGTTCGGGTTAAGTGTAGGGTTAGGGTTAGGGTTAGGGTTTGGGGTAGGGGTAGGTTTATGGTTTGGGGTAGGGTTGGGGTTGGGGTTGGGGTCAGGGGTAGGTTTACGGTTAGGGTTCGCGTTAGGGTTAGGGTTAGGGTTAGGGCTATGGTTAAGGTTAGGGTTAGGGTTAGGGCTAGCGCTAGTGTTCTGCTTAGGGTTAGGGCTCGGGCTAGGCCTGGGTTAGGTTTAGGGTTAGGGTTAGGTTGAGGGGTAGGGGTAGGGTTAGGTTTAGGGCTAGGGTTAGGTTTAGGGGAAGGGTTAGGGTTATTGTTCGGGTTAGGTTTAAAGGTAGGGTTAGAGTTAGGGTTAGGAGTTGGGTTGGGTTAGGGGTAGGGGAAGGGTAGGGTTATGGATAGGGATAGCGGTAGGGTTAGGGTTAGGGTTAGAGTTAGCGTTAGGGGTACGGTTAGGGTTAGGGTTAGCGTTACAGTTATGGTTAGGGTTAGGGTTATGGTGATGGTCAGGGGTAGGGTTAGGGTTAGGTTTAGGGTTATGGTTAGGGGTAGAGTTAGGGTTAGTGTTAGGGTTACGGTTAGGGTTAGGGTTAGGTTAGGGTTAGGGTTAGGGGTAGGGGTAGGGGTAGGGGTAGGGTTAGGTGTAGGGTTAGGGTAAGGGTTAGGGTTAGGTTTAGGGGTAGGGTTAGGGTAAGTGTTAGGGTTAGGTTTAGGGGTAGGGTTAGGGTTGGGGTTAGTGGTAGGATTAGGGTAAGGGTTAGGGTTAGGTTAGGGTTAGGGTTAGGGTTAGCGGTAGGGTTAGGGTTAGGGTTAGGTTTAGCGTTAATAGTAGGGGTAGGGGTAGGAATAGCGTTAGGGGTTGGGTTAGGGTTAGGTTTAGGGTTACGGTTAGGGGTATGGTTAGGGTTAGGTTTAGGGTTAGGGTTAGGGTTAGAGCTAGGGCTAGGGTTAGGGTTAGGGTTAGGGTTAGGGCTAGGGCTAGGGTTAGGGTTAGGGTTAGGGTTACGGTTATGGTTAGGGTTAGTGTTATGGTTACGGTCAGGGGTAGGTTTAGGATTAGGTTAGGGTTAGGGTTAGGTTTAGGGTTACCGTTAGGGGTAGAGTTAGGGTTAGGGTTAGGGTTACGGTTAGGGTTAGGGTTAGGTTAGGGTTAGGGTTAGGGTTAGGGTTAGGGGTAGGGGTAGGGGTAGGTGTAGGGGTAGGGTTAGGGGAGGGGTAGGGTTAGGGTTAGGGTTAGCGTTAGGGGTAGGGTTAGGGTTAGGGTTATGTTTAGAGTAAGTACTAGGGCTAGGGTTCAGGGTAGGGTTAGGGTTAGTGCCAGGGCTACGGTTAGGTTTAGGGTTAGGGTTGGTGTGAGGGCTAGGGCTAGGGTTAGGGTTTGGGTTAGGGTTAGGGTTAGGGTTAGGGTTAGCGTTAGGGTTAGGGCTAGGGCTAGGGTTAGGGTTGCGGTTAGGGTTAGCGTTAGGGTTAGGGGTAGGGTTTGGGGTAGGGGTATGAGTAGGGTTAGGGTTAGGGATAGGGTTAGGGTTAGCGTTAGGGTTAGAGGTAGGGGTAGGGGTAGGTTTAGGGTTAGGGTTAGGGGTAGGGGTAGGGTAAGGGTTAGGGTTAGGTTTAGGGGTAGGGTTAGGGTAAGGGTTAGGGTTAGGTGTAGGGGTAGGCTTAGGGTAAGGGTTAGGGTTAGGGGTAGGGTAAGTGTAGGGGTTAGATTTAGGTTTAGGGGTAGGGTTATGGCTAGGGGTAGGGGTAGGGGTAGGGTTTTGACTAGGGCTAGGGTTGGGGTTAGGGTTAGGGCTTGGGCTAGGGCTAGGGTTAGGGGTAGTTTTAGGGTTCGGACTAGGGCTAGGGTTCGGGGTAGGGTTAGGGTTAATGCCAGGGCTAGGGTTAGGTTTAGGGTTAGGGTTGGGGTGAGGGCCAGGGCTAGGGTTAGGGTAATGGTTAGGGTAAGAGCTAGGGCTAGGTTTTTGTTTATGTTTAGGGTTAGGGCTTGGTCTAGGGTTA
>JANJXV010000033.1:795000-832500 GCA_024803745.1 Megascapheus bottae
TTAGGGTTAGGTTTATTGTTAGAGTTAGGGTTAGGGGTAAAGTTAGGTTAGGGTTAGGGGTAGGGGTAGGGTTAGGATTAGGGTTAGGGTTAGGGTTAGTGGTAGGGTTAGGGGTAGGTTTAGGGTTAGGGGTAGGGGTAGGGTTAGGGTTAGGGGTAGGGTTAGGGTTAGGGGTAGGGGTAGGGTTAGAGTTAGGGTTCGGGTTAAGGGTAGGGTTAGCATTAGGGTTAGGGTTATGGGTAGGGGTAGGTTTAGGTTTTGGGGTAGGGTTGGGGTTGGGGTTGGGGTTAGGGGTAGGTTTACGGTTAGGGTTTGGGTTAGGGTTAAGTTTAGGGTTAGGGCTATGATTAGGGTTAGGGTTAGGGTTAGGGCTAGCGCTAGTGTTCAGGTTAGGTTTAGGGCTCGGGCTAGGGCTAGGGTTAGGTTTAGGTTTAGGGTTAGGGTGTGGGGTAGGGTTAGGGTTAGGTTTAGGGCTTGGGTTAGGTTTAGAGGAAGGGTTAGGTTTATTGTTCGGATTAGGTTTAAAGGTAGGATTAGGGTTAGGGTTAGGAGTTGGGTTAGGGTTAGGGGTAGGGGAAGGGTAGGGTTAGGGTTTGGGATAGGGGTAGGGTTAGGGTTAGGGTTAGGGTTAGAGTTAGCGTTAGGGGTATTTTTAGGGTTAGGGTTAGCGTTACGGTTATGGTTAGAGTTAGGGTTATGGTTACGTTCAGGGGTAGGGTTAGGATTAGGTTAGGGTTAGGGTTAGGTTTAGGGTTACGGTTAGGGGTAGAGTTAGGGTTAGGTTTAGGGTTACGGTTAGGGTTAGGTTTAGGTTAGGGTGAGGGTTAGGGTTAGGGGTAGGGTTAGGTTTAGGGTTAGCGTTAGGGGTAGTGTTAGGTTTGGGTTAGGGTTTGGCTTGGGTTTGGGGTTAGGGGTAGGGTTAGGGTTAGGCTTCGGGTTAGGGTTAGGGTTCTGATCATGGCTAGGGTTATGGTTAGGGTTAGGGTTAGGGTTAGGACTAGGGCTAGGGTTGGGGTTAGGGTTAGGGATTGGGCTAGGGCTAGGGTTAGGGATAGATTTAGGGTTAGGACTAGGGCTAGGGTTCGGGGTAGGGTTAGGGTTAGTGCCAGGGCTAGGGTTAGGTTTATGGTTAGGGTTGGGGTGAGGGTAGGGCTAGGGTTAGTGTTAGGGTTAGGGTTAGAGCTAGGGCTAGGGTTATTGTTAGGGTTAGGGTTAGGGCTAGGGTAGGGTTAGGTTTAGGGTTAGGGTTAGGCTTAGAGTGAGATTTAGGGTTAGTGTTAGGGGTAGGGTTAGGGTAAGGGTTAGGGTTAGGGTTAGGGGTAGGGATAGGGTAAGGGTTAGGGTTAGGTTTAGGGGTAGGGTTAGTGTTAAGGTTAGGGTTAGGGGTAGGGATAGGGGTAGGGTTAGGGTTAGGGTTAGGGGTACGGTTAGGGTTAGGGTTAGGGATAGGTTTAGCATTAGGGGTAGGGGTAGGGTTAGGAATAGCGTGAGGGGTTGGGTTAGGGTTAGGTTTAGGTTTACGGTAGGGGTATGGTTAGGGTTAGGGTTAGGGTTACTGTTATGGTTAGGGTTAGGATTATGGTTACGGTCAGGGGTAGGGTTAGGATTAGGTTAGGGTTAGGGTTAGATTTAGGGTTACCGTTAGGGGTAGAGTTAGGGTTTGGGTTAGGGTTACGGTTAGGGTTAGGGTTAGGGTTAGGTTAGGGTTACGGTTACGGTTAGGGGTAGAGTTAGGTTTAGGGTTAGCGTTAGGGGTAGTGTTAGGGTTAGGGTTAGGGTTAGTTGTAGGGTTAGGGTTAGGGTTAGGGGAGGGGTAGAGTTAGGGTTAGGGGTAGTTGTAGAGGTAGTGGTACGGTTAGGGTTAGGGTTAGGATTAGGTTTAGGGTTAGGGTTAGGGTTAGAGTTAGGCTTAGGGTAGGGTTACGGTTAGGGTTAGGGTTCGGGTTACGGTTAGTGGTAGGGTTAGGATTAGGGTTAGCGTTAGGGGTAGGGTTGGGGTTAGGGTTCGGGTGAGGGCTAGGGCTAGGTTTAAGGTTTGGGTTAGGGTTAGAGCTTGGGTTAGGGTTAGGTTTAGGGTTAGGGTTAGGGTTAGGGGTAGGGATAGGTGTAGGGGTAGGGTTAGGGGTAGGGGTAGGGATAGGGTTAGGGTCAGCGTTAGGGTTAGAGGTGGGGTAGGGGTAGGTTTAGTGTTAAGGTTGGGGTAGGGTTAGGGCAAGGGTTAGGGTTAGGTTTAGGGGTAGGTTAGGGTAAGGGTTTGGGTTAGGTTTAGGGGTAGGCTTTGGGTAAGGGTTAGGTTTAGGGGTAGGGTTAGTGTAGGGGTTAGAATTAGGTTTAGGGGTGGGATTATGTTTAGGGTTAGGGTTAGGGGTAGGTTTAGGGTTAGGGTTAGGGTTAGGAGTAGGATTAGGGTTAGGGTTAGGGGTAGGGGTAGGGGTAGGGTTAGAGTTAGGGTTAGGGGTAGGGTTAGGGTTAGGGTTAGGGTTAGGTTTAGCGTTAGGGGTAGGGGTAGGCTTAGGGATAGTGTTAGGTGTTGGGTTAGGGTTAGGTTTAGGGTTACGGTTAGGGGTAGGATTAGGGTTAGGGTTGGGATTAGGGTTAGGTTTAGGGGTATGGGTAGGGGTAGGGGTAGGGGTACGGTTAGGGTTAGAGTTAGGGTTGTGGTTAGGGGTAGGTTTAGGTTTAGGTTTAGCGTTAGGAGTAGGGTTAGTGTTAGGGATAAGGTTAGGGATAAGGTTAGGGTTAGGGGTAGGGTTAGGGGTAGGTTTAGTGTTAGATTTAGGGTTAGGGGTAGGGGTAGGGTTAGGGTTACGGTTACAGTTAGGGTTAGGGTTAGTGGTAGGGTTAGGGTTAGGTGTAGGGTTAGGGTTAGGGTTAGGTTTAGGGGTAGGGGTGGGTTAGGGTTAGGGTTAGGGGTAGAGTTAGGGTTAGGGTTAGGGGAGGGGTAGGGTTAGGGTTTGTGTTAGGGTTGATGTTGGTGTTGGGGTTAGGGGTAGGGTTACGGTTAGGGTTCGGGTCAGGGTTAGGTTTAGGTTAGGGCTAGGGTTAGGGTTAGGGTTCGAACTAGGGCTTTGGTTCTGGTTAGGGTTAGGGTTAGGACTAGGGCTAGGGTTCTGGTTAGGGTTAGGGTTAGGGCCAGGGCTCGGGTTAGGTTTAGGGTTAGGGTTAGGCTGAGGGCTAGGACTAGGGTTAGGGTTAGGGCTGGGTTGGGGCTAGGGCTAGGGTTAGGGTTCGGTTTAGGTCTAGGGCTAGGGTTAGGGTTAGGGTTAGGGTTACGGGTAGGGGTAGGGTTAGGGGTAGGGGTAGGTGTAGGGGTTTGGAAGGGTTATGGTTAGGGTTAGGGTTAGCGTTAGGGTTAGAGGTAGAGGTAGGGTTAGGTTTAGGGTTAGGGTTAAGGGTAAGGTTAGGGGTAGCGTTAGGGGTAGGGTTAGGGTTAGGGTTAGGGGTAGGGTTAGGGTTAGGGGAAGGGTTAGGTTTAGGGGAAGGGTTAGGATTAGGGTTAGGGTTAGGGTTAGATTTAGGGGTAGCCTTAGGGTTAGGGTTATAGGTAGGGTTAGGGTTAGGGTTACGGTTAGGTTTAGGGTTAGTGTTAGGGTTAGGGTTAGGGTTAGGTGTAGGGTTAGGGTTAGGGGTAGGGTTAGGTTTAGGGGTAGGGGTAGGGTTAGGATTAGGGGTAGGGGTAGCGGTAGGGTTAGGGATAGGTTTAGGGTTGGGGCTAGGGTCACGGTTTGCGTTAGGTTTAGGGTTGGGGTTGTTGTTAGGGGTAGGGTTACTGTTAGGGCTCGGGTTAGGGTTAGGGATAGGGCCAGGGCTAGGGTTAGGTTTAGGGTTAGGGTTAGGGCTAGGGCTATTGTTAGGGTTAGGGTTAGGGTAATGGGTAGGGGTAGGGGTAGGGGTAGGGGTAGGGGCATGGTTAGGGGTAGGGTTACGGTTAGGGTTAGGGTTAGTGTTAGGGATAGGGTTAGGGTTAGGGTTACGGTTAGGGGTAGGGTTAGCGTTAGGGTTAGTGTTAGGGAAAGGGTTAGGGTTACAGTTAGTGGGGATAGGTTAGGGGTGGGGTTAGGGTTAGGGTTAGAGTTAGGGGTAGGTTAAGGGTTTGGGTTAGGGGTAGCTTTAGGGGTAGGGTTAGGGTTAGAGTTAGGGCTAGGTGTAGGGTAAGGGGTAGGATTAGGTTTAGGGGTAGGGTTAGGGTTAGGGTTAGGGTTACGGGTAGGGTTAGGGTTAGGGTTAGTGTTAGAGGTAGGGTTAGGGTTACGGTTATGGTTAGGGTTAGGGTGAGGGTTAGGTTTAGGGTTAGGGTTAGGTATAGGGTTAGGGTTAGGGGTAGGGTTAGGTTTAGGGGTAGGGGTAGAGTTAGGGTTAGGGTTAGGGTTAGGGGTAGGGGTAGGGTTAGGGGTAGGGTTAGGGTTAGGGCTAGGGTCAGGGTTTGCGTTAGGTTTGGGGTTGGGGTTGGTGTTAGGGTTAGGGTTACGGTTAGGGTTCGGGTTAGGGTTAGGGTTAGGTTAGGGCTAGGGTTAGGGTTAGGGTTAGAACTAGGGCTAAGGTTCTGGTTAAGGTTAGGTTTAGGACTAGGGCTAGGGTTCTGGTTAGGGTTAGGGATAGGGCCAGGGCTAGGGTTAGGTTTAGGGTTAGGGTTAGGGCTAGGGTTATGGGTAGGGGTAGGGTTAGGGGTAGGGTGGGGGTTATGGTTAGGGTTAGCGATAGGGTTAGAGGTAGGGGTAGGGTTAGGTTTAGGGTTAGGGTTAACGGTAAGGTTAGTGGTAGGATTAGGGGTAGGGTTAGCGTTAGGGTTAGGGTTAGGGTTAGGATTGCGGATAGGGGTAGGCTTAGGGTTAGGGGTAGGGGTAGGGTTAGGTTTAGGGTTAGGGTTAGGGGTAGGGGTAGGGTAGGGTTAGGGTTAGGGTTAGGGTTAATGGTAGGGTTAGGGTTAGGGTGAGCGTTAGGCGTAGGGTTAGTGTTATGGTTAGCCTTACGGTTAGGGTTAGGGTTAGGGTAATGATTACGGTCAGGGTTAGGGTTAGGTTTAGGTTAGGGTTAGTGGTAGGGTTAGCGTTAGGGTTAGGGTTAGGGGTAGGGATAGGATTGCGGATAGGGGTAGGTTTAGGGTTAGGGGCAGGGGTAGGGTTAGGGTTAGGGTTAGGGTTAGGGTTAATGGTAATGTTAGGGTTAGGGTGAGCGTTAGGGGTGGGGTTAGTGTTGTGGTTAGCGATACGGTTAGGGTTAGGGTTAGGGTTATGATTACGGTCAGGGGTAGGGTTAGGGTTAGGTTAGGGTTAGTGGTAGGGTTAGCGTTAGTGGTAGGGTTCGGGTTAGAGTTAGGATTCCGGTTAGGGGTAGGGTTAGGGTTAGGGTTACAGTTAGGGGTAGGGTTAGATTTAGAGTTAGCGTTAGGGGTAGGGTTAGGGTTAGGGATACAGTTAGGGGAAAGATTAGGGTTAGGGTTAGGGTTAGGGCTAGGTTTAGGGTTAGAGTTAGGGTTAGGGTTAGGGGTAGGGGTAGGGTTAGGGTTAGGGTTACGGTTAGGGTTAGGGTTAGTGGTACGGTTAGGTTTAGGTTTAGGGTTAGGGTTAGGGGTAGGGTAAGGTTTACGGGTAGAGGTAGGGTTAGGTGAGGGTTAGGGTTAGGGTTAGAGGTAGGGGTAGGGTTAGGTTTAGGGTTAGGGTTATCGGTAAGGTTAGGGGTAGGATTAGGGGTAGGGTTAGGGTTAGGGGTAGGGGTAGGGTTAGGGGTACGGTAAGCTTAGGGTTAGCGTTAGAGTTAGGCTTAGAGTAGGGTTACGGTTAGGGTTAGGGTTAGGGTTGCAGTTAGGGGTAGGGTTAGGTTTAGGGTTAGCATTAGGGGTAGGGTTAGGGTTAGGGATACGGTTAGGGGAAAGGTTAGGGTTAGGGTTAGGGTGAGCGTTAGGGGTAGGGTTAGTGTTATGGTTAGCGTTACGGTTAGGGTTAAGGTTAGGGTTATAATTACAGTCAGGGGTAGGGTTAGGGTTAGGTTAGGGTTAGGGGTAGGGTTAGCGTTAGGGTTAGGGTTAGGGTTAGGGTTAGGATTGCGGATAGGGGTAGGGTTAGGGTTAGGGTTAGGGTTAGGGTTAATGGTAAGGTTAGGGTTAGGGTGAGCGTTAGGGGTAGGGTTAGTGTTATGGTTACCATTACGGTTAGGGTTAGGGTTATGATTACGGTCAGGGGTAGGGTTAGGGTTTGGTTAGGGGTAGGGGTAGGGTTAGCGTTAGTGGTAGGGGTAGGGTTAGGGTTAGGGTTAGGGCTAGTGGTAGGGTTAGGGGTAGGGTTACGGTTAGGGTTAGGGGTAGGGTTAGGGTTAGGGGTAGGTTTAGGGTTCGGGGTAGGGGTAGGGTTAGGGTTAGGGTTATTTTAGGGTTACGGGTAGGGTTAGGATTAGTGGTAGGGTTAGTTTTAGGGTTAGCTTTAGGGTTAGGGGTAGGGTTAGCGTTAGGGTTAGGGTTGGGGGTAGGGGTAGGGTATGGTTAGGGTTAGGATTTTGGTTAGGCCTAGGGTTAGGGGTAGGTTTAAAATTAGGGTTAGGGTTAGGGGGCGGGTTAGGGGTAGGGGTAGCGGTAGGGCTAGGGTTAGGGTTAGGGTTTGGGTTGGCGTTAGGGTTAGGGGTAGGGGTAAGGTTTGGTATAGGGTTAGGGTTAGGGTTAGGGTTAGGGTTAGTGGTAGGGTTAGCGAGTTAGTGTTAGGGTTAGGGTTAATGTTATGGTTATGTTTATGGGTAGGGTTAGGGTTTGGGTTAGAGTTAGGTTCAGGGGTAGGGTTAGGGGTAGGCTTATGGATAGCATTAAGGGTTGGGTTAGGGTTAGGTTTAGGGTTACGTTTAGGGGTAGGATTAAGTGTTAGGATTAGGGTTAGGGTTAGGGGTAGGGTTACGGGTAGTGTTAGGGGTAGGGGTAGGGTTAGGGGTAGGGGTAGGGGTAGGGGTAGGGGTAGGGGTACGGTTAGGGTTAGGGTTAGGATTAGGTTGAGAGTTAGGGTTAGCGTTAGAGTGAGGCTTAGGGTAGGGTTACGGTTAGGGTTAGGGTTAGGGTTACAGTTAGGGGTAGGTTTAGGTTTAGGGTTAGCATTAGGGGTAGGGTTAGGGTTAGGGATACGGTTAGGGGAAAGGTTAGGGTTAGGGTTAGTGTTAGGGCTAGGTTTAGGGTTAGTTAGGGTTAGGGTTAGGTTTAGGGGTAGGGTTAGGGTTAGGGTTATGGTTAGGGTTAGTTTTAGTGGTAGGGTTAGCAAGTTACTGTTAGGGTTAGGGTTAAGGTTATGGTTATGTTTGTGGGTAGGGTTAGGGTTTGGGTTAGTGTTAGGTTCAGGGGTAGGGTTAGGGGTAGTGTTATGGATAGCGTTAGGGGTTGGGTTAGGGTTAGGTTTAGGGTTACGGTTAGGGGTAGGATTAAGTGTTAGGATTAGGGTTAGGGTTAGGGGTAGGGTTACAGGTAGGGTTAGGGTTAGGGGTAGGGGTAGGGGTAGGGGTAGGGGTACGGTTAGGGTTAGGGTTAGGATTAGGTTGAGGGTTAGGGTTAGCGTTAGAGTTATGCTTAGGGTAGGGTTACAGTTAGGGTTAGGGTTAGGGTTACAGTTAGGGGTAGGGTTAGGTTTAGGGTTAGCATTAGGGGTAGGGTTAGGTGTAGGGGTAGAGGTAGGATTAGGGTGAGGGTTAGGGTTAGGGGTAGGGGTAGGGGTAGGCTTATGGTTAGGTTTCTGGTTACGGTCATGGGTAGGGTTAGGGTTATGTTAGGGTTAGGGGTGGGTTAGGGTTAGGGGTAGGGTTAGGGTTAGGGGTAGGGGTAGGGTTAGAGGTAGGGGTAGGGGTAGGGGTAGGGGTACGGTTAGGGTTAGGGTTAGGATTAGGTTTAGTGTTAGGTTTAGCGTTAGAGTTAGGCTTAGGGTAGGGTTACGGTTAGGGTTAGGGTTAGGTTTACAGTTAGGGGTAGGGTTAGGTTAGGGTTAGGGTTAGGGTTAGGGTTAGCGTTAGGGTTAGGGTTAGGGTTAGGATTGCGGATAGGGGTAGGGTTAGGTTTAGGCTTAGGTGTAGGGGTAGGGGTAGGGTTAGGTTTAGGGTTAGGGCTGGTGGTAGTGTTAGGTGTAGGGTTACTGTTAGGGTGAGGGGTAGGGTTAGGGTTAGGGGTAGGTTTAGGGTTCGGGTTAGGGGTAGGGTTAGGGTTAGGGTTAGGGTTAGGTGTAAGGGTAGGGTTAGGGTTAGGGTTAGCGTTAGGTGTAGGGTTAGTGTTAGGGTTAGCGTTACGGTTACGGTTAGGGTTAGGGTTATGATTACGGTCAGGGGTAGGGTTTGAGTTAGGTTAGGGTTAGGTGTAGGGTTAGCGTTAGGGGTAGGGTTAGGGTTAGAGTTAGGATTACGGTTAGGGTTAGGGTTAGGGTTAGTGGTAGGGTTAGGGTGAGGTGTAGGGTTATGGTTAAGATTAGGTTTAGGTTAGGGGTAGAGGTAGGGGTAGGGTTAGCGTTAGGGTTTTAGGGTTAGGATTAGTGGTAGGGGTAGGGTTAGGTGTAGGATTAGGGTTAGGGTTAGGGTGAGGGGTAGGGTTAGGGTTAGGGTTAGGCTTAGTGTCGTTTTAGGGTTAGGGTTAGGCTTACGGTTACTGGTAGGGTTAGGGTTAGGGGTAGGGTTAGGTTTAGGTTTAGGATTAGGGTTAATGGTAGGGTTAGGGTTGGGGGTAGGGTTAAGGTTAGGGTTAGGTTAGGGTTAGGGTTAGTGTTAGGGCTAGGTTTAGGGTTAGAGTTAGGGTTAGGGTTAGGTTTAGGGTTAGGGTTAGGGTTAGGGTTAGGGTTACGGTTAGGGTTAGGGTTAGTGGTAGGGTTAGCGAGTTAGTGTTAGGGTTAGGGTTAAGGTTATGGTTATGTTTATGGGTAGGGTTAGGGTTTGGGTTAGGGTTAGGTTCAGGGGTAGGGTTAGGGGTAGGATTATGGATAGCGTTAGGGGTTGGGTTAGGGTTAGGTTTAGGGTTACGGTTAGGGGTAGGATTAAGTGTTAGGATTATGATTAGGGTTAGGGGTAGGGTTACGGGTAGGGTTAGGGTTAGGGGTAGGAGTAGGGGTAGGGGTAGGGGTACGGTTAGGGTTAGGGTTAGGATTAGGTTTAGGGTTAGGGTTAGCGTTAGAGTTAGGCTTAGGGTAGGGTTACGGTTAGGGTTACGGTTAGGGTTACAGTTAGGGGTAGGGGTAGGTTTAGGGTTAGCATTAGGGGTAGGGTTAGGTTTAGGGGTAGAGGTAGGGTTAGGGTGAGGGTTAGGTTTAGGGGTGGGGGTAGGGGTTGGGTTATGGTTAGGTTTCTGGTAACGGTCATGGGTAGGGTTAGGGTTATGTTAGGGTTAGGGGTGGGTTAGGGTTAGGGGTAGGGTTAGGGTTAGGGGTAGGGGTAGGGGTAGGGTAAGGGGTAGGGGTAGGGGTAGGGGTAGGGGTAGGGGTAGGGGTACGGTTAGGGTTAGGGTTAGGATTAGGTTTAGTGTTAGGTTTAGCGTTAGAGTTAGGCTTAGGGTAGGGTTACGGTTAGGGTTAGGGTTAGGTTTACAGTTAGGGGTAGGGTTAGGTTAGGGTTAGGGCTGGGTTTGGGTTAGCGTTAGGGTTAGGGTTAGGGTTAGGATTGCGGATAGGGGTAGGGTTAGGTTTAGGGTTAGGTGTAGGTGTAGGGGTAGGGTTAGATTTAGGGTTAGGGCTGGTGGTAGTGTTAGGTGTAGGGTTACTGTTAGGGTGAGGGGTAGGGTTAGGGTTAGGGGTAGGTTTAGGGTTCGGGTTAGGGGTAGGGTTAGGGTTAGGGTTAGGGTTAGGGTTAGCGTTAGGTGTAGGGTTAGTGTTAGGGTTAGCATTACGGTTACGGTTAGGGTTAGGGTTATGATTACGGTCAGGGGTAGGGTTTGAGTTAGGTTAGGGTTAGGTGTAGGGTTAGCGTTAGGGGTAGGGTTAGGGTTAGAGTTAGGATTACGGTTAGGGTTAGGGTTAGGGTTAGTGGTAGGGTTAGGGTGAGGTGTAGGGTTATGGTTAAGATTAGGTTTAGGTTAGGGGTAGAGGTAGGGGTAGGGTTAGCGTTAGGGTTTTAGGGTTAGGATTAGTGGTAGGGGTAGGGTTAGGTGTAGGATTAGGGTTAGGGTTAGGGTGAGGGGTAGGGTTAGGGTTAGGGTTAGGCTTAGTGTCGTTTTAGGGTTAGGGTTAGGCTTACGGTTACTGGTAGGGTTAGGGTTAGGGGTAGGGTTAGGTTTAGGTTTAGGGTTAGGGTTAATGGTAGGGTTAGGGTTGGGGGTAGGGTTAGGGTTAGGGTTAGGTTTAGGTTAGGGGTAGTTGTAGGGTTAGGGTTAGGGTTTTAGGGTTCGGGTTAGGGATAGGGGTAGGTGTAGGGTTAGGGTTAGGTTTAGGTTTAGGGGTAGGGGTAGGGTCAGGTTTAGAGTTAGGGTTAGCGTTAGGGGCATGGTTAGGTGTAGGGTTAGGGTTATGGTTAGGGGTAGGTTTAGGGTTATGGTTAGGGGTATGGATAGGAGTAGGGTGAGGGTTAGAGTTAGGGTTAGCGTTAGGGTTAGCGTTTGGGTAGGGTTAGGGTGAGGTTTAGGGAAACGGTTAAGATTATGGTTAGGAGTAGGGTTAGGGTTAGGGGTAGGGTTAGGTTTAGGTTTAGGATTAGGGTTAATGGTAGGGTTAGGGTTGGGGGTAGGGTTAAGGTTAGGGTTAGGTTAGGGTTAGGGTTAGTGTTAGGGCTAGGTTTAGGGTTAGAGTTAGGGTTAGGGTTAGGTTTAGGGTTAGGGTTAGGGTTAGGGTTAGGGTTACGGTTAGGGTTAGGGTTAGTGGTAGGGTTAGCGAGTTAGTGTTAGGGTTAGGGTTAAGGTTATGGTTATGTTTATGGGTAGGGTTAGGGTTTGGGTTAGGGTTAGGTTCAGGGGTAGGGTTAGGGGTAGGATTATGGATAGCGTTAGGGGTTGGGTTAGGGTTAGGTTTAGGGTTACGGTTAGGGGTAGGATTAAGTGTTAGGATTAGGGTTAGGGTTAGGGGTAGGGTTACGGGTAGGGTTAGGGTTAGGGGTAGGAGTAGGGGTAGGGGTAGGGGTACGGTTAGGGTTAGGGTTAGGATTAGGTTTAGGGTTAGGGTTAGCGTTAGAGTTAGGCTTAGGGTAGGGTTACGGTTAGGGTTACGGTTAGGGTTACAGTTAGGGGTAGGGGTAGGTTTAGGGTTAGCATTAGGGGTAGGGTTAGGTTTAGGGGTAGAGGTAGGGTTAGGGTGAGGGTTAGGTTTAGGGGTGGGGGTAGGGGTTGGGTTATGGTTAGGTTTCTGGTAACGGTCATGGGTAGGGTTAGGGTTATGTTAGGGTTAGGGGTGGGTTAGGGTTAGGGGTAGGGTTAGGGTTAGGGGTAGGGGTAGGGGTAGGGTAAGGGGTAGGGGTAGGGGTAGGGGTAGGGGTAGGGGTAGGGGTACGGTTAGGGTTAGGGTTAGGATTAGGTTTAGTGTTAGGTTTAGCGTTAGAGTTAGGCTTAGGGTAGGGTTACGGTTAGGGTTAGGGTTAGGTTTACAGTTAGGGGTAGGGTTAGGTTAGGGTTAGGGCTGGGTTTGGGTTAGCGTTAGGGTTAGGGTTAGGGTTAGGATTGCGGATAGGGGTAGGGTTAGGTTTAGGGTTAGGTGTAGGTGTAGGGGTAGGGTTAGATTTAGGGTTAGGGCTGGTGGTAGTGTTAGGTGTAGGGTTACTGTTAGGGTGAGGGGTAGGGTTAGGGTTAGGGGTAGGTTTAGGGTTCGGGTTAGGGGTAGGGTTAGGGTTAGGGTTAGGGTTAGGGTTAGCGTTAGGTGTAGGGTTAGTGTTAGGGTTAGCATTACGGTTACGGTTAGGGTTAGGGTTATGATTACGGTCAGGGGTAGGGTTTGAGTTAGGTTAGGGTTAGGTGTAGGGTTAGCGTTAGGGGTAGGGTTAGGGTTAGAGTTAGGATTACGGTTAGGGTTAGGGTTAGGGTTAGTGGTAGGGTTAGGGTGAGGTGTAGGGTTATGGTTAAGATTAGGTTTAGGTTAGGGGTAGAGGTAGGGGTAGGGTTAGCGTTAGGGTTTTAGGGTTAGGATTAGTGGTAGGGGTAGGGTTAGGTGTAGGATTAGGGTTAGGGTTAGGGTGAGGGGTAGGGTTAGGGTTAGGGTTAGGCTTAGTGTCGTTTTAGGGTTAGGGTTAGGCTTACGGTTACTGGTAGGGTTAGGGTTAGGGGTAGGGTTAGGTTTAGGTTTAGGGTTAGGGTTAATGGTAGGGTTAGGGTTGGGGGTAGGGTTAGGGTTAGGGTTAGGTTTAGGTTAGGGGTAGTTGTAGGGTTAGGGTTAGGGTTTTAGGGTTCGGGTTAGGGATAGGGGTAGGTGTAGGGTTAGGGTTAGGTTTAGGTTTAGGGGTAGGGGTAGGGTCAGGTTTAGAGTTAGGGTTAGCGTTAGGGGCATGGTTAGGTGTAGGGTTAGGGTTATGGTTAGGGGTAGGTTTAGGGTTATGGTTAGGGGTATGGATAGGAGTAGGGTGAGGGTTAGAGTTAGGGTTAGCTTTAGGGTTAGCGTTTGGGTAGGGTTAGGGTGAGGTTTAGGGAAACGGTTAAGATTATGGTTAGGAGTAGGGTTAGGGTTAGGGGTAGGGTTAGGGTTAGGGGTAGGGGTAGGGTTAGGGTTAGGGGTTAGGGTTATGGTTAGGTTTAGGGTTAGGGTTAGCGTTAGGGGGAGGTTTAGGTTTAGTGGTAGGGGTAGGGTTAGGGGTAGGGTTAGGGTTAGGATTAGGGTTCGGGGTTATGGGTAAGGGTAGGGGTAGAAGTACGTTTAGGTTTAGGATTAGGGTTAGGGTTATGGTTAAGGGTAGGGTTAGAGTTAGAGTTAGGGGTAGGGGTAGGGGTAGGGGTCGGTTAGGGGTAGAGATAGGTTAGGGTTAGGGTTAGGGTTAGGGTAGGGGTAGGGTTAGGGTTAGGATTAGGGTTCGGGTTAGGGGTAGGGTTAGGGTTAGGGTTAGGGTTATGGGTAGGGGTATGGGTAGGGTTAGGGTTAGGGTTTTAGGGTTAGGGTTAGGATTAGGGTTTGCATTAGGGTAGGGTTAGGGTTAGGGTTAGTTGTAGGGGTAGGGTTAGGGGTAGGGGTAGGGGTAGGTTTATGGGTATGTTTACTGTTAGGATTAGGGTTAGGTTTAGGGTTAGGGCTAGGGCTAGGTTTAGGGTTAGGGATAGGGTTAGGTTTAGGTTTAGGGGTAGGGTTAGGGTTAGGGTTAGGGATAGTGGTAGGGTAGGGTTAGGGGTCGGGTTAGGGTTAGAGTTAGGGTTAGGGTTAGGTTATGGGTAGGGTTACTGTTTGGGTTTTAGGGTTAGGGTTAGGATTATGGTTAGGGTTAGGGGTAGGGCTAGGGTTAGTGTTAGGGTTAGGGGTAGAGATAGGGTTAGATTTAGGGGTAGTGTTTGGGTTAGTGTTAGCGGTAGGGTTAGGGTTAGGGTTAGGGTTAGAGTTAGGGTTAGGGGTAGAGTTAGGGTTAGGGTTAGGGTTAGGTGTTGGGTTAGGGGTAGGGTTAGGGGTAGGGTTATGGTTAGGGTTAGGGTTAGGGGTAAGGTTAGGGTCAGGGCAAGGGTTAAGGTTAGCGTTAGGGGTAGGGTTAGGGTGAGGGTTAGGGTCACGGTTAAGGGTAAGGTTAGGATTAGGGTTAGGGTTAGGGGTAGGGTGAGGGTTAGGGTTAGGGGAAGGGTTAGGGTTAGGGGTAGGGGTAGGGGTAGTGTTTGGGTTAGGTTCAGGATTAGGGTTAGGGTTAGAGTTAGAGTTAGGTGTAGGTTTAGGGTTAGGGTTAGGGTTAGCGTTAGGGGTAGCGTTAGGGTTAGGGTTAGGGTTAGGGGTAGGGGTAGGGTTAGGGTTAGGAGAAGGGTTAGGGTTAGGATTAGGGTTAGGTTTAGTGGTAGGTTTAGGGTTAGGGTCAGGGTTAGGGTTAGCGTTAGGGGTAGGTTAGGGTTAGGGTTAGGGTTAGCGTAAGGGGTAGGGTTAGGGTTGGGGGTAGGGTTAGGTTTAGGATTAGGGTTAGAGTTAGGGTTAGGGTAGGGTTAGGGTTAGGGTTAGGGTTCGGGTTAGGGGTAGGGGTAGGGGTACAGTTAGGGTTAGGGTTAGGGGTAGGGGTAGGGTTAGGGTTAGTGTTAGTGTTAGGGGTAGGGTTAGGGTTAGGGTTAGGGTTAGGGGTAGCGGTAGGGGTAGGGTTACTGGTAGGGTTAGGGTTTAAGGTTAGGGGTAGGGATAGGGTTAGGGGTAGGGGTAGGGTTTGGGTTAGGGTTAGGGTTAGGTTTAGGGGTAGGGTTAGGGTTAGGGTTAGGATTAGTGGTAGGGGTAGGGTTAGGTGTAGGATTAGGTTTAGGGTTAGGGTTAGTGGTAGGGTTAGGGTTAGGGTTATTCTTAGTGTCGGTTTTGGGTTAAGGTTAGGCTTACGGTTAGGGTTAGAGTTAGGGTTAGTGGTAGGGTTAGGGTGAGGTGTAGGGTTATGGTTAGGATTAGGTTTAGGTTAGGGGTAGAAGTAGGGGTAGGGTTAGCCTTAGGGTTTTAGGGTTAGGATTAGTGGTAGGGGTAGGGTTAGGTGTAGGATTAGGGTTAGGGTTAGGGTGAGGGTTAGGGGTAGGGTTAGGGTTAGGCTTAGTGTCGTTTTAGGGTTAGGGTTAGGCTTACGGTTACTGGTAGGGTTAGGGTTAGGGGTAGGGTTAGGGTTAGGTTTAGGGTTAGGGTTAATGGTAGTGTTAGGGTTGGGGGTAGGGTTAGGGTTATGGTTAGGTTTAGGTTAGGGGTAGGGTTAGGGTTAGGGTTAGGGTTTTAGGGTTAGGGTTTGGGGTAGGGGTAGGTGTAGGGTTAGGGTTAGGTTTAGGTTTAGGGGTAGGGTTAGTGTTAGGTTTAGAGTTAGGGTTAGCGTTAGGGGCATGGTTAGGTGTAGGGCTAGGGTTATGGTTAGGGGTAGGTTTAGGGTTATGGTTTGGGGAAGGGATAGGGGTAGGGTTAGGGTTAGAGTTAGGGTTAGGGTTAGGGTTAGCGTTTGGGTAGGGTTAGGGTGAGGTTTACGGAAACGGTTAAGATTATGGTTAGGAGTAGTGTTACTATTAGGAGTAGGGTTAGGTTTAGGGGTAGGGGTAGGTGTAGGGTTAGGGTTAGGGGTTAGGGTTAGGGTTAGGTTTAGTGTTAGGGTTAGCGTTAGGGGGATGTTTAGGTTTAGTGGTAGGGGTAGGGTTAGGTGTAGGGTTAGGGTTAGGATTAGGGTTCAGGGTTACGGGTAAGGGTAGGGGTACAGGTAGGTTTAGGTTTAGGATTAGGGTTAGGGTTAGGGTTAAGGGTAGGGTTAGAGTTAGGGTTAGGGTTAGGGGTAGGGGTAGGGGTAGGTTAGGGGTAGAGATAGGTTACGGTTAGGGTTAGGGTTAGGGTAGGGGTAGGGTTAGGGTTAGGGTTAGGGTTAGGGTTAAGGGTAGGGGTAGGGGTAGGGTTAGGGTTAGGGTTTTAGGGTTAGGGTTAGGATTAGGGTTTGGATTAGGGGTAGGGTTAGGGTTGGGGTGAGTTGTAGGGGTAGGGTTAGGGGTAGGGGTAGTTTTATGGGTATGTTTACTGTTAGGATTAGGGTTAGGTTTAGGGTTAGGGCTAGGGCTAGGTTTAGGGTTAGGGATAGGGTTAGGTTTAGGTTTAGGGGTAGGGTTAGGGTTAGGGTTAGGGATATTGGTAGGGTAGGGTGAGGGATCGGGTTAGGGTTAGAGTTAGGGTTAGGGTTAGTGGTAGGGGTAGGGTTACTGTTTGGGTTTTAGGGTTAGGGTTAGGATTATGGTTAGGGTTAGGGGTAGGGCTAGGGTTAGTGTTAGGGTTAGGGGTAGAGATAGGGTTAGATTTAGGGGTAGTGTTTGGGTTAGTGTTAGCGGTAGGGTTAGGGTTAGGGTTAGGGGTAGAGTTAGGGTTAGGGTTAGGGTTAGGTGTTGGGTTAGGGTTAGGTGTTGGGTTAGGGGTAGGGTTAGGGGTAGGGTTATGGTTAGGGTTAGGGTTAGGGGTAGGGTTAGGGTCAGGGTAAGGGTTAAGGTTAGCGTTAGGGGTAGGGTTAGGGTGAGGGTTAGGGTCACGGTTAAGGGTAAGGTTAGGATTAGGGTTAGGGTTAGGGGTAGGGTGAGGGTTAGGTTTAGGGGAAGGTTTAAGGTTAGAGGTAGGGTTAGGGGTAGGGTTTGGGTTAGGTTCAGGATTAGGGTTAGGGTTAGAGTTAGAGTTAGGTGTAGGTTTAGGGTTAGGGTTAGGCTTAGGGTTAGGGGTAGGGTTAGGGTTAGGGTTAGGGGTAGGGGTAGGTTTAGGGTTAGGAGAAGGGTTAGGGTTAGGATTAGGGTTAGGTTTAGTGGTAGGTTTAGGGTTAGGGTCAGGGTTAGGGTTAGCGTTAGGGGTAGGTTAGGGTTAGGGTTAGGGTTAGCGTAAGGGGTAGGGTTAGGGTTGGGGGTAGCGTTAGGTTTGGGATTAGGGTTAGAGGTAGGGTTAGGGTAGGGTTAGGGTTATGGTTAGGGTTAGGATTGTGGTTAGGTTAGGGTTAGGTTTAGGTTTAGGGTTAGTGTTAGGGGGAGGGTTAGGGTTAGGGTTACGGTTAGGGGTAGGGTTAGGGGTAGGGGTAGGAGTAGGGGTAGGGTGAGGGGTAGGGTTAGTGTTAGGGGTAGGGTTAGGGTTAGGGTTAGGGTTAAGGTTAGCGTTATGTGTAGTGTTAGGGTTAGGGTAGGGTTAGGTTTAGGGTTAGGGTTAGGGTTAGGGGTAGGGTTAGGGTTATGGTTAGGGTTAGGATTATGGTTACGTTAGGGTTAGGGTTAGGTTTAGGGTTAGCGTTAGGGGGAGGGTTAGGGTTAGGGTTACGTTAGGGGTAGGGTTAAGGTTAGGGGTAGGGGTAGGGGTAGGGTGAGGGGTAGGGTTAGGGTTAGGGGTAGGGTTAGGGTTAGGGTTAGGGTTAAGGTTAGCGTTAGGGGTAGTGTTAGGGTTAGGGTAGGATTACGGTTAGGGTTAGGGTTAGGGTTAGGTTTAGGGTTAGGGTTGGGGTTAGGGTTAGGGTTAATGTTAGGGTTAGAGTTAGCGTTGGGGCTAGGGTTAGGGTTAGTGTTAGTGTCAACGTTAAGGGTATGGTTAGGATTAGTGTTAGGGTTAGGTTTAAGGTTAGCGGAAGGGTTAGGGTTAGGGTTAGGGTTAGGGTTAGCGTTAGGGGCAGAGTTAGGTTTAGGGTTAGGGTTACAGTTAGGGGTAGAGTTAGGGTTAGGGTTAATGTTAGGGGTAGGGTTAGGAGTAGGGTTAATGTTAGGAGTAGGATTGTGGTTGGGGTTAGTGGTTGGGTAGGGTTAGGGTTAGCTGTAGGGTTAGGGGAAGAGTTAGGTGTAGGGGTAGGGTTAGCATTAGGGTTAGTGTTTTAGGGTTAGGGTTAGGAGTAGGGTTAGGGTTAGGGTTAGTGGTAGGGGTAGGGTTAGGGTTCGGGTTAGGGTTATGGTTAGCGTTCGGGTTAGGGTTAAGGTTAGGGTTAGGGGTTAGGTTTAGGGTTAGGGTTAGGTTTAGGGGTAGGGGTAATGGTAGGGGTAGGGTTAGGCATAGGGATAGGTTAGGGTTAGGGTTAGGGTTAGGGTTGGGGTAGGGTTAGGGCAAGGGTTTTAGGGTTAGGGTTAGGGGTAGGGTTAGGCTTACGGGTAGGGTTAGGGTTAGGGTTAGGGTTAGTTGTACTGTTAGGGTTAGGCGCAGGGTTAGTGTTAGGTTTAGGGTTAGGATTAGGGTTAGGGGTAGGGTTAGGTTTAGGGTTTTAGGGTTATGTTTAGGGTTAGGGTTAGGGTTAGGGTTCGGGTTAGGGGTAGGGTTAAGGTTATGGTTAGGGTTAAGTTAGGGGTAGGGGTATGGTTAGGGATAGGGTTTTAGGGTTAGGATTACAGGTAGGGTTAGGGTTAGGGTTAGGGTTAAGTTTAGACTTAGTTGTAGGGGTAGGGTTAGGGGTAGGGTTAGGGTTATGGTTAGGGTTCGTGTTAGGGGTATGGGTAGATGTACAGGTAGGGTTGGGTTTAGGATTAGGGTTAGGAGTAGGGGTAGGGGTAGGGGTAGGGGTAGGGTTAGGGGTAGGGGTAGGGGTAGTGGTAGGGGTAGTGGTAGGGGTAGGGATAGATTATGGTTAGGGTTAGGGTTAGGGTTAGGGTAGGGGTAGGATTACGGTTTTAGGGTTAGGGGTAGGGTTAGGGTTAGGGTTAGGGTTAGGTTTAGAGGTAGGGGTAGGGTTAGGGTTAGGGTTAGGCTTAGGCTTAGGGTTCAGGTTAGGGGTAGGAGTAGGGGTAGAGTTAGGTTTAGGTTTAGGATTAGGGTTAGGGTTAGGGTTAGGGTTTGGGTTAGGGTTAGGGTTAGTGGTAGGTTAGGGTTAGGGGTTGGGTTAGGGTTAGAGTTAGGGTTATGTGTAGGGGTAGTCGTAGGGTTACGGTTTGGGTTTTAGGGTTAGGGTTAGGGGTAGGGGTAGGCGTAGGGGTAGGGTTAGGGTTAGGGTTAGGTTTAGGGGTAGAGTTAGGGTTAGGGGAAGAGTTACGGGTAGGGTTAAGGTTAGGGTTAAGGTTAGCGTTAGGGGTAGAGTTAGGGTTATGGGTAGAGTTACGGGTAGGGTTTGGGTTAGGGTTAGCGGTAGGGTTAGGGTTAAGGTTAGAGTTAGGGTTAGGGGTAGGGTTAGGTTTAGGATTAGGGTTAGGTGTTGGGTTAGGAGTAGGGTTAGGGGTAGGATTAGGGTTAGGATTAGTGTTAGGGGTAGGGTTCTGGTTAGGGTTAGGGTTAGGGTTAGCGTTAGGGGTAGGGTTAGGGAGAGGATTACGCTCACGGTTAAGGGTAGGGTTAGATTTATTGTTAGGGTTAGGTGTAGGGTTAAGGTTAGGATTAGGGAAAGGGTTAGGTTTAGGGTTAGGTTTAGGGTTAGGGTTAGGTTCAGGGTTAGGGTTAGGATTAGGGTTAGCGTTATGTGTAAGTTTAAGGTTAGGGTTAGGGTTAGCGTTAGGGTTAGGGTTAGGGTTAGGGTTAGGGGTAGGGTTAGGGTTAGGGTTAGGAGAAGGGTTAGGGTTAGGGTTGCGGTTAGGTTTAGGGGTAGGGTTAGGGTTAGGTTCAGGGTTAGGTTTAGCGTTACGGGTAGGTTTAGTGTTAGGGTTAGGGTTAGCGTTAGGGGTAGGGTTAGGGTTAGGTTTAGGGGTAGGGTTAGGGTTAGGATTAGGATGAGTGTTAAGGTTAGGGTAGGGTTAGGGTTAGGGTTAGTGTTATGGTTAGGGGTAGGGTTAGGGTTAGGTTTAGGGTTAGCGTTAGGGGGAGGGTTAGGGTTAGGTTTAGGGTTACGGTTAGCGGTAGGGTTAGGGTTAGGAGTAGGGGTAGGGGTACGGTTATGGGTAGGGTTATGGTTAGGGGTAGGGTTAGGGTTAGGGTAGGATTAGGGTTAGGGTTAGGGTTAGGGTTAGGGGTAGGGTTAGGGTTATGGTTAGGGTTAGGATTATGGTTAGGTTAGGGTTCGGGTTAGGTTTAGGGTTAGCGTTAGGGGGAGGGTTAAGGTTGGGATTACGGATAGGGGTAGGGTTAGGGGTAGGGGTAGGGGTAGGGTTAGGGTGAGGGGTAGGGTTAGGGTTAGGGGTAGGTTAGGGTTAGGGTTAGGGTTAAGGTTAGCGTTAGGGGTAGTGTTAGGGTTAGGGTAGGGTTACGGTTAGTGTTAGGGTTAGGGTTAGAGTTAGGGTTACGGTTAGGGATAGGGTTAGGGTTAGGTTTAGGGTTAGGGTTGGGGGTAGGGTTAGGGTTAAGGTTAGGGTTAGAGTTAGCGTTAGGGATAGGGTTAGGCTTAGTGTTAGTGTCAACGTTAAGGGTATGGTTAGGATTAGGGTTAGGGTTAGGTTTAAGGTTAGCGGAAGGGTTAGGGTTAGGGTTAGGGTTAGGGTTAGCGTTATGGGGAGAGTTAGGTTTAGGGTTAGGGTTACAGTTAGGGGTAGAGTTAGGGTTAGGGTTAATGTTAGGGGTAGGGTTAGGAGTAGGGTTAATGTTAGGGGTAGGATTGTGGTTGGGGTTAGTGGTTGGGTAGGGTTAGGGTTAGCTGTAGGGTTAGGGGAAGAGTTAGGTGTAGGGGTAGGGTTAGCATTAGGGTTAGTGTTTTAGGGTTAGGGTTAGGAGTATGGTTAGGGTTAGGGTTAGTGGTAGGGGTAGGGTTAGGGTTCGGGTTAGGGTTATGGTTAGCGTTCGGGTTAGGGTTAAGGTTAGGGTTAGGGGTTAGGTTTAGAGTTAGGGTTAGGTTTAGGGGTAGGGGTAATGGTAGGGGTAGGGTTAGGCATAGGGATAGGTTAGGGTTAGGGTTATGGTTAGGGTTGGGGTAGGGTTAGGGTTAGGGTTAGGGTTAGTTGTACGGTTAGGGTTAGGGTTAGGGGTAGGGTTAGGCTTACGGGTAGGGTTATGGTTAGGGTTAGGGTTAGTTGTATGGTTAGGGTTAGGGGCAGGGTTAGTGTTAGGTTTAGGGTTAGGATTAGGCTTAGGGGTAGGGTTAGGGATAGGGTTTTAGGGTTAGGGTTACAGGTAGGGTTAGGGTTAGGGTTAGGGTTAAGTTTAGACTTAGTTGTAGGGGTAGGGTTAGGGGTAGGGTTAGGGTTATGGTTAGGGTTCGTGTTAGGGGTATGGGTAGATGTACAGGTAGGGTTGGGTTTAGGATTAGGGTTAGGGTTAGGGGTAGGGGTAGGGGTAGGGGTAGGGGTAGGGGTAGTGGTAGGGGTAGTGTTAGGGGTAGGGATAGATTATGGTTAGGGTTAGGGTTAGGGTTAGGGTAGGGGTAGGATTAGGGTTTTAGGGTTAGTGGTAGGGTTAGGGTTAGGGTTAGGGTTAGGTTTAGAGGTAGGGGTAGGGTTAGGGGTAGGGTTAGGGTTAGGCTTAGGGTTCAGGTTAGGGGTAGGAGTAGGGGTAGAGTTAGGTTTAGGTTTAGGATTAGGGTTAGGGTTAGGGTTAGGGTTTGGGTTAGGGTTAGGGTTAGTGGTAGGTTAGGGTTAGGGGTTGGGTTAGGATTAGAGTTAGGGTTATGTGTAGGGGTAGTGGTAGGGTTACGGTTTGGATTTTAGGTTTAGGGTTAGGGTTAGGGGTAGGGGTAGGCGTAGGGTTAGGGTTAGGGTTAGGGTTAGGTTTAGGGGTAGAGTTAGGTTTAGGGGAAGAGTTACGGGTAGGGTTAGGGTTAGGGTTAAGGTTAGCGTTAGGGGTAGAGTTAGGGTTATGGGTAGAGTTACGGGTAGGGTTTGGGTTAGGGTTAGCGGTAGGGTTAGGGTTAGGGTTAGAGTTAGGGTTAGGGGTAGGGTTAGGTTTAGGATTAGGGTTAGGTATTGGGTTAGGAGTAGGGTTAGGGGTAGGATTAGGGTTAGGATTAGTGTTAGGGGTAGGGTTCTGGTTAGGGTTAGGGTTAGGGTTAGCGTTAGGGGTAGGGTTAGGGTGAGGATTACGGTCACGGTTAAGGGTAGGGTTAGATTTAGGGTTAGGTTTAGGAGTAGGGTTAGGGTTAGGATTAGGGAAAGGGTTAGGGTTAGGGTTAGGTTTAGGGTTAGGGTTAGGTTCAGGGTTAGGGTTAGGGTTAGGGTTAGCGTTATGTGTAAGTTTAAGGTTAGGGTTAGGGTTAGCGTTAGGGGTAGGGTTAGGGTTAGGGTTAGGGGTAGGGTTAGGGTTAGGGTTAGGAGAAGGGTTAGGGTTAGGGTTGCGGTTAGGTTTAGGGGTAGGGTTAGGGTTAGGTTCAGGGTTAGGTTTAGCGTTACGGGTAGGTTTAGTGTTAGGGTTAGGGGTAGGGTTAGGTTTAGGTTTAGGGTTAGGGTTAGGGTTAGGGTTATGGTTAGGGTTAGGATTATGGTTAGGTTAGGGTGAGGGTTAGGTTTAGGGTTAGCGTTAGGGGGAGGGTTATGGTTAGGGTTACGGTTAGGGGTAGGATTAGGGTTAGGCGTAGGGGTAGGGGTAGGGTGAGGGTTAGGGTTAGGGTTAGGGGTAGGGTTAGGGTTAGGGTTAGCGTTAAGGTTAGCGTTAGGGGTAGTGTTAGGGTTAGGGTAGGATTAGGGTTAGGGTTAGGGTTAGGGTTAGGGGTAGGGTTAGGGTTATGGTTAGGGTTAGGATTATGGTTAGGTTAGGGTTAGGGTTAGGTTCAGGGTTAGCGTTAGGGGGAGGGTTAGGGTTAGGATTACGGTTAGGGGTAGGGTTAGGGGTAGGGGTAGGGGTAGGGGTAGGGGTAGGGTGAGGGGTAGGGTTAGGGTTAGGGGTAGGGTTAGGGTTAGGGTTAGGGTTAAGGTTAGCGTTAGGGGTAGTGTTAGGGTTAGGGTAGGGTTACGGTTAGGGTTAGGGTTAGGGATAGAGTTAGGGTTACGGTTAGGGATAGGGTTAGGGTTAGGTTTAGGGTTAGGGTTGGGGGTAGGGTTAGGGTTAAGGTTAGGGTTAGAGTTAGCGTTAGGGATAGGTTTAGGCTTAGTGTTAGTGTCAACGTTAAGGGTATGGTTAGGATTAGGGTTAGGGTTAGGTTTAAGGTTAGCGGAAGGGTTAGGGTTAGGGTTAGGGTTAGCGTTATGGGGAGAGTTAGGTTTAGGGTTAGGGTTACAGTTAGGGGTAGAGTTAGGGTTAGGGTTAATGTTAGGGGTAGGGTTAGGAGTAGGGCTAATGTTAGGGGTAGGATTGTGGTTGGGGTTAGTGGTTGGGTAGGGTTAGGGTTAGCTGTAGGGTTAGGGGAAGAGTTAGGTGTAGGGGTAGGGTTAGCATTAGGGTTAGTGTTTTAGGGTTAGGGTTAGGAGTATGGTTAGGGTTAGGGTTAGTGGTAGGGGTAGGGTTAGGTTTCGGGTTAGGGTTATGGTTAGCGTTCGCGTTAGGGTTAAGGTTAGGGTTAGGGGTTAGGTTTAGAGTTAGGGTTAGGTTTAGTGGTAGGGGTAATGGTAGGGGTAGGGTTAGGCATAGGGATAGGTTAGGGTTAGGGTTAGGGTTAGGGTTGGGGTAGGGTTAGGGCTTGGGTTTTAGGGTTAGGGTTAGGGTTAGGGGTAGGGGTAGGTTTAGGGGTAGAGTTAGGGTTAGGGGAAGAGTTACGGGTAGGGTTAGGGTTAGGGTTAAGTTTAGCGTTAGGTGTAGAGTTAGGGTTATGGGTATGGTTATGGGTAGAATTACGGGTAGGGTTTGGGTTAGGGTTAGGAGGAGGGTTAGGGTTAGGGTTGCGGTTAGGTTTAGGGGTAGGGTTAGGGTTAGGTTCAGGGTTAGGTTTAGCGTTACGGGTAGGTTTAGTGTTAGGGTTAGGGTTAGCGTTAGGGGTAGGGTTAGGGTTAGGTTTAGGGGTAGGCTTAAGGTTCGGATTAGGATAAGTGTTAAGGTTAGGGTAGGGTTAGGGTTAGGGTTAGTGTTATGGTTAGGGGTAGGGTTAGGGTTAGGTTTAGGGTTAGCGTTAGGAGGAGGGTTAGGGTTAGGTTTAGGGTTACGGTTAGCGGTAGGGTTAGGGTTAGGGTTAGGGGTAGGGGTAGGGTTATGGGTAGGGTTAGGGTTAGGGTTAGGGTTAGGTTTAGGTTTAGGGTTAGGGTTAAGGTTAGCGTTAGGGGTAGGTTTAGGTTTAGAGGTAGGGTTACGGTTAGGGATAGGGTTAGGGTTAGTGTTAGGGTTAGGGTTGGGGGTAGGGTTAGGGGTAGGGTTAGGGTTAGAGTTAGCATTAGGGGTAGGGTTAGGGTTAGTGTTAGGGTCACCGTTAAGGGTAGGGTTAGGATTAGGGTTAGGGTTGGGGTTGGGTTAGGGTTAGGGTTAGGGGAAGGGTTAGGGTTAGGGTTAGGGTTAGGGTTAGGGTTAGGGTTAGAGTTAGGTGGAGGGTTAGGTTTAAGGTTCGGGTTACGGTTAGGGGTAGAGGTAGTTTTAGGGTTAATGTTAGGGGTAGGATTAGGGTTTGGGTTAGTGGTTGGGTAGGGTTAGGGTTAGGGGTAGGTGTAGGGAAGGGGTAGGGTAGGGTAGGGTTAGCATTAGGGTTAGTGTTATGGTTAGGGTTACGGTTAGTGAAGGGATAGGGTTAGGGTTAGGGTTATGTTTAGTGGGAGGGGTAGGGTTAGGGTTAGGGTTAGGGTTACGGTTACGTTTACGGTTAGGGGAAGGGTTAGGTTTAGGGTTAGGTTTCGGTTTAGTGGTAGGGGTAGGGGTAGGGGTAGGGTTAGGGTTTTAGGATTAGGATTACAGGTAGGGTTAGGGTTATGGTTAGGGTTAGGTTTAGGGTTAGTTGTAGGGGTAGGGTTAGGGGTAGTGTTAGGGTTATGGTTAGGGTTTGTGTTAGTGGTATGGGTAGGGTTACAGTTAGGGTTAGGTTTAGGATTAGGGTTAGGGTTAGGGTTAGGGGTAGGGGTAGGGTTAGGGTTAGGGTAGGGGTAGTGGTAGGGGAATGGTCAGGGGTAGGGATAGGTTAGGGTTAGGGTTAGGGTTAGGGTAGGGGTAGCGTTAGGGTTAGGGTTTTAGGGTTAGGGTTAGGGTTAGGGTTAGGTTTAGAGGTAGGGGTAGGTTTAGGGGTAGGTTTAGGGTTAGGCTTAGAGTTCAGGTTAGGGTTATGGTTAGGGTTCGTGTTAGTGGTATGGGTAGGGTTAGGGGTTAGGGTTTTAGGGTTAGTGTTAGAGTTAGCGTTAGGGTTAGGGTTATGGTTCGGGTTAGTGTTAGGGTTAGGGTTAGTGTTAGGGTTATGGTTAGGTTAGGGGTAGGGGTAGGGTTAGGGTTAGGGTTAGGGTTTTAGGATTAGGATTACAGGTAGTGTTAGGGTTATGGTTAGGATTATGTTTAGGGTTAGTTGTAGTGGTAGGGTTAGGGGTAGTGTTAGGGTTATGGTTAGGGTTCATGTTAGGGGTATGTTTAGGGGTACAGTTAGGGTTAGGTTTAGTGTTAGGGTTAGGGTTAGGGTTAGCTGTAGGGGTAGGGGTAGGGTTAGGGTTAGGGTTAGTGTTAGTGGTAGGGGTAGTGGTAGGGGTAGGGTTAGGGGTAGGGATAGGTTAGGGTTAGGGTTAGGGTTAGGGTTAGGAAAGGGGTAGGGGTAGGGTTAGGGTTAGGGTTTTAGGGTTAGGGTTAAGGTTAGGGTTAGGGTTAGGCTTAGGGTTCAGGTTAGGTGTAGGAGTAGTGGTACAGGTAGGTTTAGGTTTAGTGCCGGAGCCAACCGGCAGCAAACCAGTGTTCGCAGATTGGGGTTCCTGAAATAGGGGACAAGGACTAGGAAGAAAAAGAAGAGAGACAGACACACCGGGTCCGGGATGTCCGCAGTCCAGGCAAAGACTGCCGAGACTGCCGCGTTTATTTTCCACTCCCCCTTCTTCCCTCCTCCTCTCCCAGGGAACCTCCAGGTGTTACATTCATATGGTAATTCTCAGGTCATTTACATAGAATAGGGCCAGAAAGCAATAAGACAATATAGCCATCGTCTGATGCAAGTCAAGGTACAGTTTGATTCCACTCTGGCTCCCAACATGTCTCCCGTTTTTTATTTTAAAAGAAACACAAGTGCAATTTTTACTCTTTTCTATACCCCTAATTTATCCTGTCACATTTTCCAAAAATGATTTTGGTCCCTTGGTCCAACAGGGATTTGATGGGCGGAGATTCAACTTCCGTGACTTCTTCAAGCTGACTCAGGGGCGCCGTCTCCACTCTTGACCAGGGACCTTAGGAAGCCCAGCCTGTTTTATCAAGGGGTTGCAAGGATTAGACACCAGGAACAACAATCTACTCTAAACTAGAAATCATACTTGACATTCAACAACTGCACAAACCATCCTTTGCCACAACAGCACAGCCTACCTAGCACCCATTTGCAAAGGCTTTTTCTTGATTGTCTGGGGAACTAAATTTCTGCAACCTTAACAATGCTTCAGTTGTCAGATCTAAACAGATGAATAGAGACACAAGCCTCAGATCCACAAACTTTTCCTGAATTTGTGGCTGGTGTCAAAAATAAAAAATAAAAATTTTACTCAATTAAGACTTTAAACTACCCGCTATCACAGAAGATTGACAAGTTCCTGCCCAGTTATGAAAGGCATGGGCATTAGTAAGGCATGCTTACAAACTATTCTATGACCTCCCGGCTCTGATTAATTTGATTGGCCAAGCACAAGTGACTAAGATCTGACACCATCTCTGCCATCCAAGCAGAGGCTTTCGTGTCCCAGTAGTGTCTCTCCACACAGGGATAAACATGCCATTGGCATTTCACTCTGTTGGTTGCTGTACTTGAACTCGGGGCCTGGGTACTGTCTCTCAGCTCTCCAGCTCAAGGCTAGCACCCTACCACTATGAGTCCCGAGCTTGGTGCTTGAGTGCTTCCCCCCAGCTTTTCAGCTCAGAGCTAGCACTCTGCCACTTCAAGCTCCAAAACAACTCTGTCCTAGCATCCTGCTGGCAGATTAGACACCATAGTCTCACAGGGACTTTGCTTTGCCCGGGCAGGCTCAAAGCTGTGGCTTTCAGATCAATGAGTCCTACAAAAGGCCACGTTACTCCCAATTAAAGCAACAAGGTGGTCAACACAGAAATAGTCTCTAAGCATGAGCTTACCTAGAACCTGGTAAAAGCCAAAGTTACATCTGAATAAGGATTGCTGTCCTTCTCCATGGGCTAGCTGGAAGTTGCTATAAGGTAACTTACAAGAGCAAGCTGAAATAGCAATTAAGCAATTACTTTGGTAGTCCTAATTTTCCTTTTTTCTCTTTCTTTAAACATTTAAGACAACTTCACTTTCAAATATTGTTTAGAAACCCATTTCCAATGTTCTTAATAACTTTTACTGATACTGGCTTAAACAATTAACACCTTAGCCTTTATTTGCAATTGAAAAACCTTTAAGGGCACGAAAGAACTCCTTCTGCCTTCAGGCCCCCTAAGGCTCAAGGCACTCCTCTTGCCTTTTAGAAAAAAGGGCTCTTTTGCAGTTTAGATTACTGTCTAGAACTCCAACAACAGTTTAAACTCAAATAACAGTTTTTCCCTAATTCAAGAACTAGAGACATCAGTGCACCAAAAGTCTAAGTCTGGACTTAGTTTCCTCTCCTTTTTTAAAATACACCCAATAGCATGGAGATAAACCTTCAAACATTCCTTTAAAATACTAATCACATTATCCACATTTTACCATCAGATTTCTAGTGTCAGTTTGCAAGAAAGGACAGGCAAAATTTCTGAAGTTAATGAACAATTTTACATTTAAATTTCTAATACATGTTTCCAAACTTTAACTTAAAGTAATAAATCCCAAATTCCCTAACACCTCTGTGCTGAACAGGATACAATGTTTACAATGTAAACAGCTGTATGTATTGCAATACCAGATTTTTTAAAATGCAGATCTCAGGATCTTTAGAAAAATACTTTTTACCAGTTTTTCTTTAAAACAATGCCATAATACTTTTAAGACATAGGAAACATTCAAGCATAATAATTTTCTTGAAGTTTAGACGTAGATTTACCCAATTGCCTTTGTTTCAAATGAGTTCAACCATTGTTTTATACAGCATGCTGACAATTTAACCTTGAACATGTTCACTCACTCATTCACACACATTCATACTCAAAGATCATAAAGTGCGCAATATTAATATTGGCCGTTCGTTTTCCGGAAGTTTGTGTCAAGAGAGTTTTGCCAATTTTATTCTTACAGGTGAGAACGAGGTTCAAAACAAAACTTTTTGCAAGGCAACTTAGCTGGAATTTATTTTTCCAGAGCTTGTCACAACTGCAGACATGGGGGAGCGGCCATGCTAGGCCCAGAAATGTTCAAATAAATAACAAGGATGTGTGCTTGAGTACGCACAGAAAAACCATAAGGATCCATACTTAGAAATGGTACCAATTTTAAAGACAAAACTGGACAAGAAAAAATATGTAACACGAACAAGACAGAGAAACGGAGACTTTTAAATAATCAGACATTGACATATAACAAGAAAATTGGACTCAATCAGATACACTTAACACAAAAAACATGAGCTCAAATGAATGTTTTCACCAAACAGTTATTTTTAGATTTAGACATGTCTTGCTGGTGGGACTCTCAGGTATGCCTTGTTATCGACAAGAAACTCAGAAGGGGAGGGGGGGTCAAGGCGTCCCTTGACCACCCAGCCCTCTGTTTTAGGCCCACAGTGCACCTTTTCAAACAAACAAACAAAAATAAAAGAAAAGAAAAGAAAACGCAGACATACAAGGGGGTCGGCCGACTTCTACTTACCTCTGGAGGCCTTTGCTTTTCACCTGGGCATCTTTTACAAAAAAGGTTATTAAGAAGAGGGCTGGTAAAGACAAAATAATGTCACATATTAAATTGTGTAGAGTCAATAAATATGTTAAAAGGTCCCTACATAATAGTAAAAGGAGGAGAAACACAGCTCATATGAATGTGTGGAACAAGTAGATCAGTAGCAGTCCCGATTGACATGCACAAATAACTCAGGTCCTTCCCATGTCGCAGGATGCACCACTGGAGGGTTGGGGGTGTAGGCCCAGTGATTCGCTGCTTGGATGGCCACTGTCACTCTCCACGATCCGAACGCAGCATTCAGGCAGCCAGCGGGCGTCATTTTCTCCACAGGGAGGGGTCCTTCACCTTCGTCCCAGATTTTCAGGGTCCCTGTTCGGGCGCCAGATGCCGGGGCCAGCCGGCAGCAAACCAGGGTTCGCAGATTGGGGTTCCTGAAATAGGGGACAAGGACTAGGAAGAAAAAGAAGAGAGACAGACACACCGGGTCCGGGATGTCCGCAGTCCAGGCAAAGACTGCCGAGACTGCCGCGTTTATTTTCCACTCCCCCTTCTTCCCTCCTCCTCTCCCAGGGAACCTCCAGGTGTTACATTCATATGGTAATTCACAGGTCATTTACATAGAATAGGGCCAGAAAGCAATAAGACAATATAGCCATCGTCTGATGCAAGTGAAGGTACAGTTTGATTCCACTCTGGCTCCCAACAGTTTAGGATTATGGTTAGGGTTAAGGTTAGGGTTAGGGGTAGGGTTAGGGTTAGGGTTAGGGTTAGGGTTAGTGGTACGGTAGGGCTAGGGGTAGGGTTAGGGTTAGAGTTAGTGTTAGGGATAGGGGTAGCGGTAGGGTTACGGTTTGGGTTTTAGGGTTAGGGTTAGGGGTAATGGTAGGGGTAGGGTTAGGGTTAGGGTTAGGTTTAGGGGTAGAGTTAGGGTTATGGGTAGAGTTACGGGTAGGGTTTGGGTTAGGGTTAGCGGTAGGGTTAGGGTTAGGGTTAGAGTTAGGGTTAGGGGTAGGGTTGGGGTTAGGGTTAGGGTTAGGTGTTGGGTTAGGGGTAGGGTTAGGGGTAGGGTTAGGGTTAGGGTTAGGGTTAGCCTTAGGGGTAGGGTCAGGGTGAGGGTTAGGGTCACGGTTAAGGGTAGGGTTAGGATTAGGGTTAGGGTTAGGGGTAGGGTTAGGTTTAGGGTTAGGGGAAGGTTTAGGATTAGGGTTAGCATTATGTGTAGGTTTAGGGTTAGGGTTAGGGTTACCGTTAGGGGTAGGGTTAGGGTTAGGGGTAGGGTTAGGGTTAGGGTTAGGAGAAGTGTTAGGTTAGCGTTGCGGTTAGGTTTAGGGGTAGGGTTAGGGTTAGGTTCAGGGTTAGGTTTAGCGTTAGGGGTAGGTTTAGAGTTAGGGTTAGGGTTAGCGTTAGAGGTCGGGTTAGGGTTAGGGGTAGGGGTAGGGTTAGGGTTAGGATTAGGATAAGAGTTAGAGTTAGGGTAGGGTTAGGGTTAGGGTTAGGGTTAGGTTAGTGGTAGGGTTAGGGTTAGGTTTAGGTTTAGCGTTAGGGGAGGGTTAGGGTTAGGGTTAGGATTACGATTAGGGGTAGGGTTAGGGTTAGGGTTAGGGGTAGGGTTAGGGGTAGGGTTAGAGTTAAGGGCAAGGTTAGGTTTAGGGTTAGGGTTAGGGTTAAGGTTAGCGTTAGGGGTAGGTTTAGGGTTAGGGTTACGGTTAGGGTTAGGGTTAGGGTTAGAGGTAGGGTTACGGTTAGGGATAGGGTTAGGGTTAGGGTTATGGTTAGGGTTGGGGGTAGCGTTAGGGTTAGGGTTAGGGTTAGAGTTAGCGTTAGGGGTAGGGTTAGGGTTAGTGTTAGGGTCATCTTTAAGGTTACGGTTAGGATTAGGGTTAGGGGTAGGGTTAGGGTTAGGGTTAGGGGAAGGGTTAGGGTTAGGGTTTGGGTTAGCATTAGGGGGAGGGTTAGGTTTAGGGTTAGGGTTACGGTTAGGGGTAAAGTTAGGGTTAGGGTTAATGTTAGGGGTAGGGTTAGGAGCAGGGTTAATGTTAGGGGTAGGGTTAGGGTTTGGATTAGTGGTTGGGTAGGGTTAGGGTTAAAGGTAGGGGTAGGGGAAGGGGTATGGGTAGGGTTAGGGTTAGCATTAGGGTTAGTGTTATGGTTAGGATTACGGTTAGGGGAAGGGTTAGGGTTAGGCTTAGGGTTAGGTTTAGTGGTAGGGGTAGGGTTAGGGTTAGGGTTAGTGGTAGGGGTAGGGTTAGGGGTAGGGTTAGGGTTATGGTTAGTGTTCGGGTTAGGGTTAAGTTTAGGGTTAGGGGTTAGGGTTAGAGTTAGTGTTAGGTTTAGGGGTAGGGGTAGTGGTAGGGGTAGGGTTAGGCGTAGGGATACGTTAGGCTTAGGGTTAGGTTTAGGGTTATGGTTGGGGTAGGGTTAGGGCTAGGGTTTTATGGTTAGGGTTAGGGGTAGGGGTAGGGGTAGGGTTAGGGTTAGTGGTAGGGGTAGGGGTAGGGGTAGGGTTAGGGTTAGGGGTAGGGGTAGGGTTAGGGTTAGGATTATAGGGTTAGGGTTAGGGGTAGGGTTAGGGGTAGGGTTCGGGTTAGGGGTAGGGTTAGGTTAGGGTTAGGGTTAGGGTTAGGTTAGGGGTAGGGGTAGGGTTAGGGCTAGGGTTTTAGGGTTAGGATTACAGGTAGGGTTAGGGTTAGGGTTAGGTTTAGGGTTAGTTGTAGAGGTAGGGTTAGAGTTAGGGGTAGGTTAGGGTTATGGTTAGGGTTCGTGTTAGGGGTATGGGTAGGGGTACAGTTAGGGTTAGGTTTAGGATTAGGGTTAGGATTAGGGTTAGGGGTAGGAGTAGGGTTAGGGTTAGGGTTAGAGGTAGGGGTAGTGGTAGGTGTAGGGTTAGGGGTAGGGATAGGTTAGGTTTGGGGTTAGGGTTAGGGTTACGGTAGGGTTAGGTTTAGGGTTAGGGTTTTAGGGTTAGGGTTAGGGGTAGGGTTAGGGTTAGGGTTCAGGTTAGGGGTAGGAGTAGGGGTACAGTTAGGTTTAGGTTTAGGATTAGGGTTAGGTTTAGGGTTAGGATTAGTGGTAGGATTAGCGTTAGGGTTAGGGTTAGGGTTAGGTTTCAGGTAGGCTTAGGGTTAGGGTTAGGGTTTTAGGGTTAGGGTTAGGGGTAGGGTTAGGGTTAGGGTTAGTTGTAGGGGTAGGTTTAGGTTTAGGGTTAGGGTTATGGTTAGCGTTCTGGTTAGGGTTAGGTTTAGGGGTTAGGGTTAGAGTTAGGGTTAGGGGTAGGGGTAGGGGTAGTGGTAGGGGTAGGGTTAGGCGTAGGTATAGGTTAGGGTTAGGGTTAGGGTTAGGGTTAGGGATACGGTTGGGGTAGGGTTATGGCTAGGGTTTTATGGTTAGGGTTAGGGTTAGGATTAGTGGTAGGGTTAGGCGTAGGATTAGGGTTAGGGTTAGGTTTTGGGTTAGGGTTAGGGCTATGGTTAGGGTTAGTGTTAGGGTTAGTGGTAGGGTTAGGTTTCGGGGTAGGGTTAGGGTTAGGGTTAGGGTTAGGTTTAGGGTTAGGCTTAGGGTTAGGGTTAGCGGTAGGGTTAGGGTTAGGGTTTTAGGGTTAGGGTTAGGGTTAGGGTTCGGGTTAGGGGTAGCGTTATGGTTATGGTTAGGGTTGGGTTTGATTAGGGGTAGGGGTAGGGTTAGGTTTAGGGTTTTAGGGATAAAATTACGATTAGCGTTAGGGTTAGGGTTAGGGTTAGGTTTAGGGTTAGTTGTAGGGGTAGGGTTAGGGGCACGGTTAGGGTTATGGTTAGGGTTCGTGTTAGGGGTATGGGTAGGGGTACAGTTAGGGTTAGGTTTAGGATTAGTGTTAGGGTTAGGGTTAGGGTTATGGGTATGGGTAGGGTAAGGGTTAGAGTTATGGGTAGGGGTAGTCGTAGGCGTAGGGTTAGGGGTAGGGATAGGTTAAGGTTAGGGTTAGGGGAAGGGTTAGGTTAGAGGTAGTGTTAGGGTTAGGGTTTTAGGGTTAGGGTTAGGGGTAGGGTTAGGGTTAGGGTTAGGTTTAGAGGTAGGGGTAGGGCTAGGGGTAGGGTTAGGGTTACGGTTAGGGGTAGGGTTAGGGTTAGGGTTAGGGATAGGATTAGGGTTAGGTTTAGGGTTAGGGTTGGGGGTAGGGTTAGGGTTAGGGTTAGGGTTAGAGTTAGCGTTAGGGGTAGGGTTAGGGTTAGGGTTTTAGTGTTAGGGTTACGGTTAGGGGAAGGGTTAGGGTTAGGGTTAGGTTTAGTGGTAGGGGTAGGGGTAGGGGTAGAGTTAGGGTTAGGATTATGGTTCAGGGATACGGGTAAGGGTTAGGGTTAGGGTTAGGGTTAGGGTCAGTGTTAGGGTTAAGGGTAGGGTTCGGGTTAGGGTTAGGGTTAGGATTAGTGGTAGGGTTAGGGTTAGGGTTAGGGTTAGGGTTAGGTTTGGTGTTAGGGTTAGAGGTAGGGTTAGGGTTAGGGTTAGGGTTAGTGGTAGGGGTAGGTTTCGGGGTAGGTTTAGGGTTAGGCTTAGGGTTAGCGTTAGGCTTAGGGTTAGGGGTAGGGGTAGGTTTAGTGTTAGGGTTTTAGGGTTAGGGTTAGGGTTAGGGTTTGGGTTAGGGGTAGCGTTATGGTTATGGTTAGGGTTGCGTTTGGGTAGGGGTAGGGGTAGGGTTAGGTTTAGGGTTTTAGGGTTAAAATTACGATTAGGGTTAGGGTTAGGTTTAGAGTTAGTTGTAGGGGTAGGGTTAGGGGCACGGTTAGGGTTATGGTTAGGGTTCGTGTTAGGGGTATGTGTAGGGGTACAATTAGGTTTCGGTTTAGGATTAGGGTTAGGGTTAGGGTTAGGGTTATGGGTAGGGTTAGGGTAAGGGTTAGCGTTATGGGTAGGGGTAGTCGTAGGCGTAGGGTTAGGGGTAGGGATAGGTTAAGGTTAGGGTTAGCGGTAGGGTTAGGGTAGAGGTAGGGTTAGGGTTAGGGTTTTAGGGTTAGGGTTAGGAGTAGGGTTAGGGTTAAGGTTAGGGTTAGGGTTATGGGTAGGGGTAGGGTTAGGGGTAGGGTTAGGGTTACGGTTAGGGGTAGGGTTAGGGTTAGGTTTAGGGTTAGGGATAGGATTAGGGTTAGGGTTAGGGTTAGGGTTGGGGGTAGGGTTAGGGTTAGGGTTAGAGTTAGCGTTAGGGGTAGGGTTAGGGTTAGGGTTTTAAAGTTAGGGTTACGGTTAGGGGAAGGGTTAGGGTTAGGGTTAGGTTTAGTGGTAGGGGTAGGGGTAGGGTTAGGGTTAGGATTAGGGTTTGGGGTTACGGGTAGGGGTAGGGGTACAGTTAGTGTTAGGGTTAGGATTAGGGTTAGGTTTAGGGTTAGTGTTAGGCTTAAGGGTAGGGTTAGGGTTAGGGTTAGGATTAGTGGTAGGGTTAGGGTTAGGGTTGGGGGTAGGGTTAGGGTTAGGGTTAGTGGTAGGGGTAGGGTTAGGTTTAGGGTTAGGGTTATGGTTAGCGTTCGGGTTAGGGTTAGGTTTAGGGGTTAGGGTTAGAGTTAGGATTAGGGTTAGGGTTAGGGGTAGTGGTAGGGGTAGGGTTAGGCGTAGGTATAGGTTAGGGTTAGGGGTAGGGTTAGGGATACGTTTGGGGTAGGGTTATGGCTAGGGTTTTATGGTTAGGGTTACAGTTAGGATTAGTGATAGGGTGAGGCTTAGGGTTAGGGTTAGGGTTAGGTTTTGGGTTAGGGTTAGGGTTAGGGTTAGGGTTAGGGTTAGGGTTAGTGGTAGGGATAGGTTTCGGGGTAGGGTTAGGGTTAGGGTTAGGCTTAGGGTTAGGGTTAGGGTTAGGGGTAGGGGTAGGGCTAGGGTTAGGGTTTTAGGGTTAGGGTTAGGGTTCGGGTTAGGGGTAGCGTTATGGTTAGGGTTAGGGTTGGGTTTGGTTAGGGGTAGGGGTAGGGTTTGGTTTAGGGTTTTAGGGTTAAAATTACGATTAGGGTTAGAGTTAGGGTTAGGTTTGGGGTTAGTTGTAGGGGTAGGGTTAGGAGCACGGTTAGGGTTATGGTTAGGGTTCGTGTTAGGGGTATGGGTTAGGTGTAGGGTTAGGGGTAGGGTTAGGGTAAGGGTTAGGGTTAGGGTTAGTGGTAGGGTTAGGGTTAGGGTTAGGTTTTGGGTTAGGGTTAGGGGTAGGGTTAGGGGTAGGGTTAGGGTTACGGTTAAGGTTACGGTTAGCGTTAGGTGTAGGGTTAGTGAGAGGGTTAGGATCACGGTTAAGGGTAGGGTTAGGATTAGTGTTAGGGTTAGAGGTAGGGTTAGGGTTAGGGTTAGGGGAAAGGTTAGGGTTAGGGTTAGGGTTAGGGGTAGGGTTAGGGTTATGTTCAGGGTTAGGGTTAGGGTTAGCGTTAGGGGTAGGGTTAGGGATAGGGTTAGGGTTAGGGTTAGTGGTAGGGTTAGGGTTAGGTTTAAGTTTAGGGGTAGGGTTAGGGTTAGGTTTAGGGTTAGGGTTAGCATTAGGGGTATGGTTAGGTGTAGGGTTAGGGTTATGGTTAAGGGTAGGTTTAGGGTTATGGTTAGGGGTAGGGGTAGGGTTAGGGTTTGGGTTAGAGTTAGGGTTAGGGTGAGGGTTTGCGTTTGGGGTAGGGTTAGGGTGAGGTTTAGGGAAACGGTTAAGGGTAGGGTTAGGATTAGGGTTAGGGGTAGGGGTGATGTTAGGGTTAGGGTTAGGGTTAGGGTTAGGGGTAGGGGTAGTGGTAGGGGTAGGGTTGGGGTTAGGGTTAGGTTTAGGGGTTAGGGTTAGGGTTATGTTTAGGGTTAGGGTTAGCGTTAGGGGGAGGGTTAGGTTTATTGTTAGGGTTATGGTTAGGGGTAGGGTTAGGGTTAGGGTTAATGTTAGGGGTAGGGTTAGGAGTAGGGTTAATGTTAGGGGTAGGGTTCGGGTTAGGGTTAGTGATTGGGTTGGGTTTGGGTTACGGGTAGGGGTATGGATAGGGGTAGGGGTAGGATTAGGGTTAGGATTAGGGTTAGGGATATGGTTATGGTTACGGTTAGGGTTAGGGTTAGGGTTAGGGTTAGGTTTAGTGGTAGGGGAAGGGTTAGGGGTAGGTTTAGGTTTAGGATTAGGGTTCGGGATTACGGGTAGGGGTAGGGGTACAGTTAGGGTTAGTGTTAGGATTAGGGTTAGGGTTAGGGTTAGGGTTAGGGTTAGTGGTAGGGTTAGGGTTAGGGTTAGGGTTAGGGGTAGGGGTATGTGTAGGATTAGGGGTAGGAATAGGTTAGGGTTAGGTTTAGGGTTAGGGTTAGGGTAGTTTAGGCTTAGGGTTAGGGTTTTAGGGTTAGGGTTAGGGGTAGGGTTAGGATTAGGGTTAGGGGTAGAGGTAGGTGTAGGGGTAGAGTTAGGGTTAGTGTTTTACGGTTAGGGTTAGGGTTCAGGTTAGGGTTCGAGTTAGGGGTAGGATTAGGGTTATGGTTAGGGTTAGTGTTGGGTTAGGGGTAGGGGTAGGGTTAGGGTTAGGGTTTTAGGATTAGAATTAGGGGTAGGAATAGGGTTAGGTTTAGGGTTAGGATTAGGGTTAAGTGTAGGGGTAGGGTTAGGGGTAGTGTTAGTGTTATGGTTAGGGTTCGGGTTAGGGGTATGGGTAGGGGTACAGTTAGGGTTAGGTTTAGGATTAGGGTGAGGGTTAGGGCTAGGGGTAGGGTTAGGTTTAGGGTTAGGGTTAGGGTTAGGGTTGGGTTATTGGTAGGGGTAGGGTTAGGGGTAGGATTAGGGTTAGGGTTAGGGTTCGGGTTAGGGGTAGGGGTAGGGGTACAGTTAGGGTTAGGTTTAGGATTAGGGTTAGGGTTAGGGTTAGGGCTAGGGTTAGGGGCAAGCGTAGGGTTAGGGTTATGATTACGGTCAGGGGTAGGGTTAGGGTTAGGTTAGGGTTAGGGGTAGGGTTAGCGTTAGGGGGAGGGTTAGGGTTAGAGTTAGGATTACGGTTAGGAGTAGGGTTAGGGTTAGGGTTAGGGTTAGGGGTAGGGGTAGGGTTAGGGTTAGGGTTAGGGCTAGTGGTAGGGTTAGGGGTAGGGTTACGGTTAGGGTTAGGGTTAGGGTTAGGGGTAGGGGTAGGTTTAGGGTTCGGGGTAGGGTTAGGGTTAGGGTTAGGGTTAGGTTAGGGTTACGGGTAGGGTTAGGGTTAGTGGTAGGGTTAGTTTTAGGGTTAGGTTTAGGGTTAGGGGTAGGGTTAAGGTTAGGGTTTTGGTTAGGGTTAGGGGTAGGGTATGGTTAGGGTTAGGGTTAGGCTTAGGGTTAGGGCTAGGTTTAAAGTTAGGGTTAGGGTTAAAGGGTGGGTTAGAGGTAGGGGTAGCGGTAGGGGTAGGGTTAGGGTTAGGGTTAGGGTTAGCGTTAGGGTTAGGGGTAGGGGTAGGGTTAGGTTTAGGGTTAGTGTTAAGTGTAGGGTTAGGGGGAGGGTTAGGTTTAGGGTTAGGGTTAGGGGTAGGGTTAGGGTTAGGATTAGGTTTAGGGTTAGGTTTAGGGTTAGAGTTAGGGTTAATGGTAGGGTTATCGAGTTAGGGTTAGGCTTAAGATTATGGTTATATTTATGGGTAGGGTTAGGGTTTGGGTTAGGGTTAGGTTTAGGGGTAGGGTTAGGGGTAGGGTTATGGATAGCGTTAGGGGTTGGGTTAGGGTTAGGTTTAGGGTTACGGTTAGGGGTAGGATTAAGGGTTAGGATTAGGGGTAGGATTAGGGGTAGGGTTACGGGTAGGGTTAGGGTAGGGGTAGGGTTAGGGTTAGGGGTAGGATTACGGTTAGGGTTATGGGTAGGGGTAGGATTAGGGTTACGGTTAGGGTTAGGATGATGGATAGGTGTAGGGTTAGGGTTAGAGTTAGGGGTAGGGTTAGGTTTAGGGTTAGGGTTAGGGGTAGGGGTAGGGTTAGGGGTAGGGGTAGGGTTAGGGTTAATGGTAGGGTTAGGGTTAGGGTGAGCGTTAGGGGTAGGGGTAGGGTCAGGGTTTGCGTTAAGTTTGGGGTTGGGGTTGGTGTTAGGGTTAGGGTTACGGTTAGGGTTCGGGTTAGGGTTCGGGTTAGGTTTGGGCTAGGGTTAGGGTTAGGGTTAGAACTAGGGCTAAGGTTCTGGTTAGGTTTAGGGTTAGGACTAGGGCTAGGGTTCTGGTTAGGGTTAAGGATAGGGCCAGGGCTAGGGTTAGGTTTAGGGTTATTTTTAGGGCTAGGGCTAGGGTTAGGGTTAGGGTAAGGGTTATGGGTAGGGGTAGGGTTAGGGGTACGGGTAGGGGTAGGGTTAGGGGTAGGGTTAGGATTAGGGTTAGGGTTAGCGTTAGGGTTAGAGGTAGGGGTAGGGTTAGGATTAGGGTTAGGGTTATCGGTAAGGTTAGGGGTAG
>JANJXV010000033.1:845000-865000 GCA_024803745.1 Megascapheus bottae
GGTTAGGGTTAGGGTGAGGGATAGGGGTAGGGTTAGGGTTAGGGCTAGGGTTAGGTTTAGGGGAAGGGTTAGAGTTATGGTTAGGGATAGGTTTAGGGGTAGGGTTAGGGTTAGGTTTAGGGGTTGGGTTAGGGGTAGGGGAAGGGTTAGGTTTAGGGTTAGAGTTAGGGGTAGGGGAAGGGTTAGGGTTAGCGTTACGGTTATGGTTACGGTTAGGCTTATGGTTACGGTCAGGGGTAGGGTTAGGATTATGTTAGGGTTAGGGTTAAGGGTACGGTTAGGGGTAGAGTTAGGGATAGGGTTAGGGTTACGGTTAGGGTTAGGGATAGGGTTAGGGTTAGGGGTAGGGTTAGGTTTAGGGATAGCGTTAGGGGTAGGGTTAGGGTTTGGGTTAGGGTTAGGGTTCCAGTTAGGGTTAGGGGTAGGGTTAGCGTTAGGTTTAGCGTTAGGGTTATTGTTAGGGTTATGGTTAGGGTTTTGGTATAGGGTAGGGTTAGGGTTAGGGGTAGGGGTAGGGTTATGGTTTGGGGTATGGTTGGGGTTGGGGTTGGGGTTAGGGGTAGGGTTATGGTTAGGATTCGGGTTAGGGTTATGGTTAGGGTTAGGGCTAGGGTTAGGGTTAGGGTTAGGGCTCGTGCTAGGGTAGGGTTAGGTTTGGGGTTAGGGTTAGGGTGAGTGGTAGGGGTAGTGTTAGGGTTAGGGCAAGGGTTAGGTTTGGGGGAAGGGTTAGTGTTATGGTTAGGGTTAGGTTTAGGGGTAGGGTTAGAGTTAGGGTTAGTGGTTGGGTTATGGTTAGGGGTAGGGGAAGGGTTAGGGTTAGGGTTAGGGTTAGGTGTAGGGTTAGGGTTCGGGTTAGCCTTACTGTTAGGGTTACGGTTATGGTTATGGTCAGGGGTAGGGTTAGGATTAGGTTAGGGTTAGGGTTTTGTTACGGTTAGGGTTAGGGTTAGGGTGAGGGGTAGGGTTAGCTTTAGGGTTAGAGTTAGGGGTAGGGTTAGGGTTTGGGTTAGGGTTGGAGTTGGGGTTGGGTTTAGGGGTAGGGTTAGAGTTAGGGTTCTGGTTCGGGTTAGGGTTAGGGTTAGGGGTATGATTAGGGTTAGAGTTAGGGTTAGGACTAGGGCTAGGGTTGGGGTTAGGGTTAGGGCTTGGGCTAAGGCTAGGGTTAGGGTTAGGTTTAGTGTTAGGACTAGGGCTAGGGTTCGGGGTAGGGTTCGGGTTAGGGCCAGGACTAGGGTTAGGTTTATTGTTAGGGTTAGGGTGAGGGCTAGGGCTAGGTTTAGGGTTAGGGTTAGCGTTAGAGCTAGGGTTAGGGTTAGGGTTAGGGCTAGGGTTAGGGTTAGGGTTAGGGTTAGTTTAGGGTTATGGGTAGGGTTAGGGTTAGGGTTAAGGTGAAGGGTAGGGTTATGTTTAGGGATAGGGTTAGGGTTAGCGTTAGGGTTAGGGTTAGGTGTACGGTTAGGGTAAGGGTTAGGATTAGGTTTAGGGGTTGGGTTGGGTTAAGGGTTAGGGTTAGGTTTAGGGGTAGGTTTAGGGTTAGGGTTAGGGGTAGGGTTAGGGTAAGGGTTAGGGTTAGGGTTAGGGGTAGGGTTAGGGTTAGGGCTAGGGTTGGGGTAGCGTTAGGGTTAGGGTTAGGGTTAGTGTTAGGGGTAGGGTTAGCGTTAGGGTTAGGGTTATGGGTAGAGTTACGGTTAGGGTTAGGGTTAGAGTTAGGGTTAGGGGTAGGGTTATGTTTAGTGATAGGGTTAGGGGTAGGGTTAGAGATAGCGTTATGGGTTGGGGTAGGGTTAGGTTTAGGGTTACGGTTAGGAGTAGGATTAGGGTTAGTGTTATGGGTAGGGTTAGGGGTAGCGGTAGTATTAAGGGTAGGGGTAGGGGTACGGTTAGGTTTAGGGTTAGGATTAGGTTTAGCGTTTGGGTTAGGGTTAGAGTTAGGCTTAGGGTAGGGTTACGGTTAGGGTTAGGGTTAGGGTTACGGTTAGGGGTAGGGTTAGGTTTAGGGTTAGCTTTAGGGGTAGGGTTAGGTTTAGGGATACGGTTAGGGGTAAGGTTAGGGTTAGGGTTAGTGTTAGGGTTAGGGGTAGGGTTAGGGTTAGGGTTACGGTTAGGGTTATGGTTAGTGGTAGGTTTAGGGTTAGAGTTCGGGGTAGAGTTAGGGTTAGGGGTAGGGTTAGTTTTAGGGGTAGAGGTAGGGTTCGGGTTCGAGTTAGGGTTAGGTTAGGGCTATGGTTAGGGTTAGGGTTAGGGTTAGGACGAGGGGTAGGGTACTGGTTAGGGTTAGGGTTAGGACTAGGGCTAGGGTTCTGGTTAGGGTTAGGGTTAGGGTTAGGGCCAGGGCTAGGGTTAGGTTTAGGGTTAGGGTTAGGGTGAGAGCTAGGGCTAGGGTTTGAGTTAGGGTTAGGGTTAGGGCTAGGCCTAGGGTTACGGTTAGGGTTAGGGCTAGGGCTAGGGTGAGGGTTTTGGTTAGGGTTAGGGGTAGGGGTAGGGTTAGGGGTAGGGGTAGGGGTAGGGTAGGGTTAGGGTTAGAGTTAGGGTTAGCGTTAGGGGTAGAGGTAGGGGTAGGGTTAGGTTTAGGGTTAGGGTTAAGGGAAGGGTTAGGGGTAGGGTTAGGGTTACGGTTAGGGGTAGTGGTAGGGTTAGGGTTAGGGTTAGGGTTAGGTTTAGGGGAAGAGTTAGGTTTAGGGTTAGGGTTACGTTTAGGGGTAGGGTTAGTGTTTTGGTTAGGTGTAGGGTTAGGGTTAGGGGTAGGGGTAAGGTTAGGGGTAGGGGTAAGGTTAGGGTTAGGGTTAGGTTTAGCATTAGGGTTAGGGTTAGGGTTAGGGTTAGCGTTAGGGTTAGGGTTAGGGTTAGGGCTTAGGGTTAGGGTTAGGGTTAGGGTTAGGGTTAGGGGACGGGTTAGGGTTAGGGTTCGGCCTAGTGTTACGTTAGGGGTAGGGTTACGGTTAGGTTTAGGGGTAGAGTAGGGTTAGGGGTAGGTTTAAGGTTAGGGATAGCGGTAGGGTTAGGGTTAGGGTTAGGGTTACAGGTAGGGTTAGGGTGAGGTGTAGGGTTAGTTTTAGAGTTAGGTTTAGGGTTAGGTGTAGGGGTAGGGTTAGGGTTACGGTTAGGCTTAGGGTTAGGGCTAGGGTTAGAGTTAGGGATAGGGTTAAGGGGCGTATTAGGCGTAGGGGTAGGGGTAGGGTTAGGGTTAGCGTTAGCCTTAGAGTTAGGGGTAGGGGTAGGGTTAGGTTTAGGGTTAGGGTTAAGGGTAGGGTTAGTGGTAGGGTTAGGTTTAGGTTTAGGGTTAGGGGTAGGGTTAGGGTTAGGGTTAGGGTTAGGTTTACATGTAGGGTTAGGGTTAGGGTTAGGGTTAGGTGTAGGGTTAGCGAGTTAGGGTTAGTGTTAGTGTTAATGTTATGGTTAGGTTTATGGGTAGGGTTAGGGTTAGGGTTAGGTTTAGGGGTAGGATTAAGGTTAGGGTTAATTTTAGGGTTAGGGGTACATGTAGGGTTAGGTTTAGGGTTAACGTTAGGGGTTGGATTAGGGTTAGGTTTAGGGTTAGCGTTAGGATTACGGTTAGGTTAGGGTTATGGTTACGGTCATGGGTAGGCCTAGGGTTAGGTTAGGGTTAAGGTAGGGTTAGTGTTACGGGTAGGGTTAGGGTTAGGGTTAGGGTTACGGTTAGGGGTAGAGTTAGTGTTAGGGTTAGGATTATGGTTAGGGTTAGGTTTAGAGTTAGGGTTAGTGTTAGGGGTAGGGTTAGGGTTAGGGTAAGGGGTAGCGATAGGGTTGGGATTAGGGTTAGGGTTAGTAGTAGGGTTAGGGGTAGGGTTAGGGTTAGGGTTAGGGATATGGTTAGGGTTAGGGGTAGGGTTAGGGGTAGGGTTAGGGTTAGAGTTAGGGTTAGGGTTAGGTTTAGGGGTAGGGTTAGGGTTAGGGTTAGCTGTAGGGTTAGCGAGTTAGGGTTACGGTTAGGGTTAAGGTTATGGTTAGGTTTATGCGTAAGGTTAGGGTAAGGGTTAGGGTTAGGATAAGGGGTAGGGTTAGGTTAGGGTTAGGGGTAGGGTTAGGGGTCAGGTTATGGTTTGGGGTTGGGTTGTGGTTGTGGTTGGGGTTAGGGGTAGGGTTACGGTTAGGTTTCAGGTGGGTTAGGGGTAGGGTTAGGGCTAGGGTTAGGGTTAGGGTTAGTGTTAAGGCTAGGGCTAGGGTTCGGGTGAGGGTTAGGGCTCAGGCTAGGGCTGGGTTAGATTTGGAGTTAGGGTTAAGGTGAGGGATAGGGGTAGGGTTAGTTTTAGGGCTAGGGTTAGGTTTAGGGGAAGGGTTAGAGTTAGGGTTAGGGTTAGGTTTAGGGGTAGGGTTAGGGTTAGGGTTAGGGTTAGGGTTAGGTGTAGGGTTAGGGTTAGGGTTAGGGGTAGGGTTAGGGTTAGGGGTAGGGATAGGGTTGGGATTAGGGTTAGGGTTAGTGGTAGGGTTAGGGGTAGGGTTAGGGTTAGGGTTAGGGGTATGGTTAGGGTTAGGGGTAGGGTTAGGAGTAGGGTTAGGGTTAGTGTGTTAGGGGTAGGATTACGGGTAGTGTTAGGGTTAGGGTTAGGGTTAGGTTTAGGTTTAGTTCTAGGTGTAGGTTTAGGTGTAGGGTTAGGGTTATGGTTAGGGTTCGTGTTAGGGTTATGGGTAGGGGTACAGTTAGGGTTAGGTTTAGGATTAGGGTTAGGGTTAGGGGTAGGTGTAGGGTTAGGGGTAGGGGTAGGGGTAGGGGTAGTGGTAGGGTTAGGTTTAGGGGTAGGGATAGGTTAGGGTTAGGGTTAGTGTTAGGTTAGGGTAGGGTTAGGGTTAGGGTTTTAGGGATAGGGGTAGGGGTAGGGTTAGGGTTAGGGTTTGGGTTAGGTTTAGTGGAGGGGTAGGGTTACCGGTAGGGTTAGGGTTCTGGTTAGGGTTCAACTTAGGGGGAAGGGGTAGGGGTACAGTTAGGGTTAGTTTTAGGATTAGGGTTAGGGTTAGGGTTAGGGTTAGGAGAAAGGTTAGGGTTAGGGTTGGGGTTAGGTTTAGGGGTAGGTTTAGGGTTAGGTTCAGGGGTAGGGTTAGCGTTAGGGGTAGGTTTAGTTTTAGGGTTAGGGTTAGCGTTAGGGGTAGGATTAGGGTTAGGGTTAGGGGTAGGGTTAGGGTTAGGATTAGGATAAGAGTTAGGGTTAGGGTAGGGTTAGGGTTAGGGTTAGGGTTACGGTTAGGGGTAGGGTTAGGGTTAGAGTTAGGGTTAGGCTTAGTGGTCAGGGTAGGGTTAGGGTTAGGGTTAGGGTTAGGTGTTGGGTTAGGGATAGGGTTAGGGGTAGGGTTAGGATTAGGGTTAGGGTTAGGGGTAGGGTTAGGGTTAGGGTTAGGGTTACCGTTAGGGTTACCGTTAGGGGTAGTGTTAGGGTGAGGGTTAGGGTCACGATTAAGGGTAGGGTTAGGATTAGGGTTAGGGGTAGGTGTAGGTTTAGGGTTAGGGTTAGGGGAAGTGTTAGGGTTAGGGTTAGGATTATGGGTAGGGTTAGGGTTAGGGTTAGCTTTAGGTGTAGGTTTAGGGTTAGGGTTACGGTTAGCGTTAGGGGTAGGGTTAAGGTTAGGGTTAGGGGTAGGGTTACGGTTCGGGTTAGGAGAAGGGTTAGGGTTAGTGTTGGGGTTAGGTTTAGGGGTAGGGTTACTGTTAGGTTCAGTGTTAGGGATAGCGTTAGGGGTAGGTTAATGTTAGGGTTAGGGTTAGCGTTAGGGGTAGGGTTAGGGTTAGGGTTAGGGTTAGGTTCAGTGGTAGGGGTAGGGGTAGGGGTAGGTTTAGGGTTAGGATTAGGGTTTGGGGTTACGGGTAGGGGTACAGCTGGGTTAGGGTTAGCATTAGGGTTAGGGTTAGGGTTAGGTTAGTGTTAGTGGTAGAGTTAGGGTTAGGGGTCTGGTTAGGGTTATGATTAGCGTTCTGGTTAGGGGTAGGGGTAGGGGTACACTTTGGTTTAGGTTTAGGATTAGGGTTAGGGTTAGGGTTAGGGTTACCGTTAGGGTTACCGTTAGGGGTAGTGTTAGGGTGAGGGTTAGGGTCACGATTAAGGGTAGGGTTAGGATTAGGGTTAGGGGTAGGGGTAGGGTTAGGGTTAGGGTTAGGGGAAGTGTTAGGGTTAGGGTTAGGATTATGGGTAGGGTTAGGGTTAGGGTTAGCTTTAGGTGTAGGTTTAGGGTTAGGGTTACGGTTAGCGTTAGGGGTAGGGTTAAGGTTAGGGATAGGTGTAGGGTTAGGGTTAGGGGTAGGGGTAGGGGTAGTGGTAGGGTTAGGTTTAGGGGTAGGGATAGGTTAGGGTTAGGGTTAGGGTTAGGGTAGGGTAGGGTTAGGGTTAGGGTTTTAGGGCTAGGGTTAGGGGTAGGGTTAGGGTTAGGGTTAGGGTTAGGGTTAGTGGAGGGGTAGGGTTACCGGTAGGGTTAGGGTTCTGGTTAGGGTTCAACTTAGGGGGAAGGGGTAGGGGTACAGTTAGGGTTAGTTTTAGGATTAGGGTTAGGGTTAGGGTTAGGGTTAGGAGAAGGGTTAGGGTTAGGGTTGGGGTTAGGTTTAGGGGTAGGTTTAGGGTTAGGTTCAGGGGTAGGGTTAGCGTTAGGGGTAGGTTTAGTTTTAGGGTTAGGGTTACCGTTAGGGGTAGGGTTAGGGTTAGGGTTAGGGGTAGGGTTAGGGTTAGGATTAGGATAAGAGTTAGGGTTAGGGTAGGGTTAGGGTTAGGGTTAGGGTTACGGTTAGGGGTAGGGTTAGGGTTAGGTTTAGGGTTAAGGTTAGGGTTAGGGTTAAGGGTAGGGTTAGGGTTAGGGTTAGAGTTAGGGTTAGGGTTAGTGGTCAGGGTAGGGTTAGGGTTAGGGTTAGGGTTAGGTGTTGGGTTAGGGATAGGGTTAGGGGTAGGGTTAGGATTAGGGTTAGGGTTAGGGGTAGGGTTAGGGTTAGGGTTAGGGTTACCGTTAGGGTTACCGTTAGGGGTAGTGTTAGGGTGAGGGTTAGGGTCACGATTAAGGGTAGGGTTAGGATTAGGGTTAGGGGTAGGGGTAGGGTTAGGGTTAGGGTTAGGGGAAGTGTTAGGGTTAGGGTTAGGATTATGGGTAGGGTTAGGGTTAGGGTTAGCTTTAGGTGTAGGTTTAGGGTTAGGGTTACGGTTAGCGTTAGGGGTAGGGTTAAGGTTAGGGTTAGGGGTAGGGTTACGGTTCGGGTTAGGAGAAGGGTTAGGGTTAGGGTTGGGGTTAGGTTTATGGGTAGGGTTACTGTTAGGTTCAGGGTTAGGGATAGCGTTAGGGGTAGGGTTAGGGTTAGGGTTAGGGTTAGGTTCAGTGGTAGGGGTAGGGGTAGGGTTAGGTTTAGGGTTAGGACTAGGGTTCAGGGTTACGGGTAGGGGTACAGCTGGGTTAGGGTTAGCATTAGGGTTAGGGTTAGGGTTAGGGTTAGTGTTAGTGGTAGAGTTAGGGTTAGGGGTCTGGTTAGGGTTATGGTTAGCGTTCGGGTTAGGGGTAGGGGTACAGTTTGGTTTAGGTTTAGGATTAGGGTTAGGGTTAGGGTTAGGGGTAGGGGTAGGGTTAGAGTTAGGGTTAGGGTTAGGGGTAGGGTAGGGGTATGGGTAGGGGCAGGGGTAGGGATAGGTTAGGGTTTGGTTTAGGGTTAGGGTTAGATTAGGGGTAGGGTTAGAGTTAGGGTTTTAGGGTTAGGGGTAGGGGTAGGGTTAGGGTTCGGATTAGGGGTAGAGGTAGGGGTAGGGGTAGGGTTAGGGTTAGGGTTCGTGTTAGGGTTATGGGTAGGGGTACAGTTAGGGTTAGGTGAAGGATTAGGGTTAGGGTTAGGGTTAGGGGTAGGGTTAGGGTTAGGGGTAGGGGTAGTGGTAGGGGTAGAGTTAGGGGTAGGGATACGTTAGGGTTAGAGATAGGGTTAGGGTTAGGGTTAGGGTAGGGGTATGGTTAGGGTTAGTGTTTTAGGGTTAGGGTTAGGGGTAGGGTTAGGTTAGGGTTAGGGTTAGGGTTAGCGGTAGGGGTAGGGTTAGGGGTAGGTTTAGGTTTAGGGTTAGGGTTCAGGTTAGGTGTAGGGGTAGGGGTATAGTTAGGATTAGGTTTAGGATTAGGGTTAGGGTTAGGGTTAGGGTTAGGGGTAGGGTTAATATTAGGGTTAGGGTTAGGGTTACTGGTAGGGTATGTTTAGGGGTAGAGTTAGGGTTAGAATTAGGGTTAGGGGTAGGGTTACGGTTTGGGTTTTAAGGTTAGGGTTAGGATTATGGTTAGGGGTAGGGGTAGGGTTAGGGTTAGGGGTAGGGTTAGGGGTAGAGTTAGGGTTAGGGGTAGGGTTAGGGGTAAGGTTTGGGTTAGGGTTAGCGGTAGGGTTAGGGTAGGGTTAGGTTAGGGTTAGGGGTAGGGTTAGGGGTCAGGTTATGGTTTGGGGTTGGGTTGTGGTTGGGGTTGGGGTTAGGGGTAGGGTTACGGTTAGGTTTCAGGTGGGTTAGGGGTGGGGTTAGGGCTAGGGTTAGGGTTAGGGTTAGTGTTAAGGCTAGGGCTAGGGTTCGGGTGAGGGTTAGGGCTTAGGCTAGGGCTGGGTTAGATTTGGAGTTAGGGTTAGGGTGAGGGATAGGGGTAGGGTTAGTTTTAGGGCTAGGGTTAGGTTTAGGGGAAGGGTTAGAGTTAGGGTTAGGGTTAGGTTTAGGGGTAGGGTTAGGGTTAGGGTTAGGTGTAGGGTTAGGGTTAGGGTTAGGGTTAGGGGTAGGGTTAGGGTTAGGGGTAGGGGTAGGGATAGGGTTGGGATTAGGGTTAGGGTTAGTGGTAGGGTTAGGGGTAGGGTTAGGGTTAGGGTTAGGGGTATGGTTAGGGTTAGGGGTAGGGTTAGGAGTAGGGTTAGGGTTAGTGTTTTAGGGGTAGGATTACGGGTAGTGTTAGGGTTAGGGTTAGGGTTAGGTTTAGGTTTAGTTCTAGGTGTAGGTTTAGGTGTAGGGTTAGGGTTATGGTTAGGGTTCGTGTTAGGGGTATGGGTAGGGGTACAGTTATGGTTAGGTTTAGGATTAGGGTTAGGGGTTGGTGTAGGGTTAGGGTTAGGGGTAGGGGTAGGGGTAGTGGTAGGGTTAGGTTTAGGGGTAGGGATAGGTTAGGGTTAGGGTAGGGTAGGGTTAGGGTTAGGGTTTTAGGGCTAGGGTTAGGGGTAGGGTTAGGGTTAGGGTTAGGGTTAGGTTTAGTGGAGGGGTAGGGTTACCGGTAGGGTTAGGGTTCTGGTTAGGGTTCAACTTAGGGGGAAGGGGTAGGGGTACAGTTAGGGTTAGTTTTAGGATTAGGTTTAGGGTTAGGGTTAGGGTTAGGAGAAGGGTTAGGGTTAGGGTTGGGTTTAGGTTTAGGGGTAGGTTTAGGGTTAGGTTCAGGGGTAGGGTTACCGTTAGAGGTAGGGTTAGGGTGAGGGTTAGGGTCACGATTAAGGGTAGGGTTAGGATTAGGGGTAGGGGTAGGGGTAGGGTTACCGTTAGGGGTAGTGTTAGGGTGAGGGTTAGGGTCACGATTAAGGGTAGGGTTAGGATTAGGGTTAGGGGTAGGGGTAGGGTTAGGGTTAGGGTTAGGGGAAGTGTTAGGGTTAGGGTTAGGATTATGGGTAGGGTTAGGGTTAGGGTTAGCTTTAGGTGTAGGTTTAGGGTTAGGGTTACGGTTAGCGTTAGGGGTAGGGTTAAGGTTAGGGTTAGGGGTAGGGTTACGGTTCGGGTTAGGAGAAGGGTTAGGGTTAGGGTTGGGGTTAGGTTTATGGGTAGGGTTACTGTTAGGTTCAGGGTTAGGGATAGCGTTAGGGGTAGGTTAATGTTAGGGTTAGGGTTAGCGTTAGGGGTAGGGTTAGGGTTAGGGTTAGGGTTAGGTTCAGTGGTAGGGGTAGGGGTAGGGTTAGGTTTAGGGTTAGGATTAGGGTTCGGGGTTACGGGTAGGGGTACAGCTGGGTTAGGGTTAGCATTAGGGTTAGGGTTAGGGTTAGGGTTAGTGTTAGTGGTAGAGTTAGGGTTAGGGGTCTGGTTAGGGTTATGGTTAGCGTTCGGGTTAGGGGTAGGGGTAGGGGTACAGTTTGGTTTAGGTTTAGGATTAGGGTTAGGGTTAGGGTTAGGGGTAGGGGTAGGGTTAGAGTTAGGGTTAGGGTTAGGGGTAGGGTAGGGGTATGGGTAGGGGCAGGGGTAGGGATAGGTTAGGGTTTGGTTTAGGGTTAGGGTTAGATTAGGGGTAGGGTTAGAGTTAGGGTTTTAGGGTTAGGGGTAGGGGTAGGGTTAGGGTTCGGATTAGGGGTAGAGGTAGGGGTAGGGGTAGGGTTAGGTTTAGGGTTCGTGTTAGGGTTATGGGTAGGGGTACAGTTAGGGTTAGGTGAAGGATTAGGGTTAGGGTTAGGGTTAGGGGTAGGGTTAGGGTTAGGGGTAGGAGTAGTGGTACGGGTAGAGTTAGGGGTAGGGATACGTTAGGGTTAGAGATAGGGTTAGGGTTAGGGTTAGGGTAGGGGTATGGTTAGGGTTAGTGTTTTAGGGTTAGGGTTAGGGGTAGGGTTAGGTTAGGGTTAGGGTTAGGGTTAGCGGTAGGGGTAGGGTTAGGGGTAGGTTTAGGTTTAGGGTTAGGGTTCAGGTTAGGTGTAGGGGTAGGGGTATAGTTAGGATTAGGTTTAGGATTAGGGTTAGGGTTAGGGTTAGGGTTAGGGGTAGGGTTAATATTAGGGTTAGGGTTAGGGTTACTGGTAGGGTATGTTTAGGGGTAGAGTTAGGGTTAGAATTAGGGTTAGGGGTAGGGTTACGGTTTGGGTTTTAAGGTTAGGGTTAGGATTATGGTTAGGGGTAGGGGTAGGGTTAGGGTTAGGGGTAGGGTTAGGGGTAGAGTTAGGGTTAGGGGTAGGGTTAGGGGTAAGGTTTGGGTTAGGGTTAGCGGTAGGGTTAGGGTAGGGTTAGGTTAGGGTTAGGGGTAGGGTTAGGGGTCAGGTTATGGTTTGGGGTTGGGTTGTGGTTGTGGTTGGGGTTAGGGGTAGGGTTACGGTTAGGTTTCAGGTGGGTTAGGGGTGGGGTTAGGGCTAGGGTTAGGGTTAGGGTTAGTGTTAAGGCTAGGGCTAGGGTTCGGGTGAGGGTTAGGGCTTAGGCTAGGGCTGGGTTAGATTTGGAGTTAGGGTTAGGGTGAGGGATAGGGGTAGGGTTAGTTTTAGGGCTAGGGTTAGGTTTAGGGGAAGGGTTAGAGTTAGGGTTAGGGTTAGGTTTAGGGGTAGGGTTAGGGTTAGGGTTAGGTGTAGGGTTAGGGTTAGGGTTAGGGTTAGGGGTAGGGTTAGGGTTAGGGGTAGGGGTAGGGATAGGGTTGGGATTAGGGTTAGGGTTAGTGGTAGGGTTAGGGGTAGGGTTAGGGTTAGGGGTATGGTTAGGGTTAGGGGTAGGGTTAGGAGTAGGGTTAGGGTTAGTGTTTTAGGGGTAGGATTACGGGTAGTGTTAGGGTTAGGGTTAGGGTTAGGTTTAGGTTTAGTTCTAGGTGTAGGTTTAGGTGTAGGGTTAGGGTTATGGTTAGGGTTCGTGTTAGGGGTATGGGTAGGGGTACAGTTATGGTTAGGTTTAGGATTAGGGTTAGGGGTAGGTGTAGGGTTAGGGTTAGGGGTAGGGGTAGGGGTAGTGGTAGGGTTAGGTTTAGGGGTAGGGATAGGTTAGGGTTAGGGTAGGGTAGGGTTAGGGTTAGGGTTTTAGGGCTAGGGTTAGGGGTAGAGTTAGGGTTAGGGTTAGGGTTAGGTTTAGTGGAGGGGTAGGGTTACCGGTAGGGTTAGGGTTCTGGTTAGGGTTCAACTTAGGGGGAAGGGGTAGGGGTACAGTTAGGGTTAGTTTTAGGATTAGGGTTTGGGTTAGGGTTAGGGTTAGGAGAAGGGTTAGGGTTAGGGTTGGGGTTAGGTTTAGGGGTAGGTTTAGGGTTAGGTTCAGGGGTAGGGTTACCGTTAGAGGTAGGGTTAGGGTGAGGGTTAGGGTCACGATTAAGGGTAGGGTTAGGATTAGGGTTAGGGGTAGGGGTAGGGTTACCGTTAGGGGTAGGGTTAGGGTGAGGGTTAGGGTCACGATTAAGGGTAGGGTTAGGATTAGGGTTAGGGGTAGGGGTAGGGTTAGGGTTAGGGTTAGGGTTATGGGTAGGGTTAGGGTTAGGGTTAGCTTTAGGTGTAGGTTTAGGGTTAGGGTTACGGTTAGCGTTAGCGGTAGGGTTAAGGTTAGGGTTAGGGGTAGGGTTACGGTTCGGGTTAGGAGAAGGGTTAGGGTTAGGGTTGGGGTTAGGTTTATGGGTAGGGTTACTGTTAGGTTCAGGGTTAGGGATAGCGTTAGGGGTAGGTTAATGTTAGGGTTAGGGTTAGCGTTAGGGGTAGGGTTAGGGTTAGGGTTAGGGTTAGGTTCAGTGGTAGGGGTAGGGGTAGGGTTAGGTTTAGGGTTAGGATTAGGGTTCGGGGTTACGGGTAGGGGTACAGCTGGGTTAGGGTTAGCATTAGGGTTAGGGTTAGGGTTAGGGTTAGTGTTAGTGGTAGAGTTAGGGTTAGGGGTCTGGTTAGGGTTATGGTTAGCGTTCGGGTTAGGGGTAGGGGTAGGGGTACAGTTTGGTTTAGGTTTAGGATTAGGGTTAGGGTTAGGGTTAGGGGTAGGGGTAGGGTTAGAGTTAGGGTTAGGGTTAGGGTTAGGGGTAGGGTAGGGGTATGGGTAGGGGCAGGGGTAGGGATAGGTTAGGGTTTGGTTTAGGGTTAGGGTTAGATTAGGGGTAGGGTTAGAGTTAGGGTTTTAGGGTTAGGGGTAGGGGTAGGGTTAGGGTTCGGATTAGGGGTAGAGGTAGGGGTAGGGGTAGGGTTAGGGTTAGGGTTCGTGTTAGGGTTATGGGTAGGGGTACAGTTAGGGTTAGGTGAAGGATTAGGGTTAGGGTTAGGGTTAGGGTTAGGGGTAGGGTTAGGGTTAGGGGTAGGGGTATGGTTAGGGTTAGTGTTTTAGGGTTAGGGTTAGGGGTAGGGGTAGGTTAGGGTTAGGGTTAGGGTTAGGGGTAGGGGTAGTGGAAGGGGTAGAGTTAGGGGTAGGGATACGTTAGGGTTACAGATAGGGTTAGGGTTAGGGTTAGGGTAGGGGTATGGTTAGGGTTAGTGTTTTAGGGTTAGGGTGAGGGGTAGTGTTAGGTTAGGGTTAGGGTTAGGGTTAGCGGTAGGGGTAGGGTTAGGGGTAGGTTTAGGTTTAGGGTTAGGGTTCAGGTTAGGTGTAGGGGTAGAGGTATAGTTAGGATTAGGTTTAGGATTAGGGTTAGGGTTAGGGTTAGGGTTAGGGGTAGGGTTAATATTAGGGTTAGGGTTAGGGTTACTGGTAGGGTAGGTTTAGGGGTAGAGTTAGGGTTAGAATTAGGGTTAGGGGTAGGTTTACGGTTTGGGTTTTAAGGTTAGGGTTAGGATTATGGTTAGGGGTAGGGGTAGGGTTAGGGTTAGGGTTAGGGATAGGGGTAGAGTTAGGGTTAGGGTTAGGGGTAGGTTTAGGGGTAAGGTTTGGGTTAGGGTTAGCGGTAGGGTTAGGGTAGGGTTAGGTTAGGGTTAGGGGTAGGGTTAGGGGTCAGGTTATGGTTTGGGGTTGGGTTGTGGTTGTGGTTGGGGTTAGGGGTAGGGTTACAGTTAGGTTTCAGGTGGGTTAGGGGTAGGGTTAGGGCTAGGGTTAGGGTTAGGGTTAGTGTTAAGGCTAGGGCTAGGGTTCAGGTGAGGGTTAGGGCTTAGGCTAGGGCTGGGTTAGATTTGGAGTTAGGGTTAGAGTGAGGGATAGGGGTAGGGTTAGTTTTAGGGCTTGGGTTAGGTTTAGGGGAAGTGTTAGAGTTAGGGTTAGGGTTAGGTTTAGGGGTAGGGTTAGGGTTAGGGTCAGGTGTAGGGTTAGGGTTAGGGTTAGGGGTAAGGTTAGGGTTAGGGGTAGGGATAGGGATAGGGTTGGGATTAGGGTTAGGGTTAGGGGTAGGGTTAGGGGTAGGGTTAGGGTTAGGGTTAGGGGTATGGTTAGGGTTAGGGGTAGGGTTAGGGTTAGGGTTAGGTGTAGGGTTAGGGTTAGGGGTAGGGGTAGGGGTAGTTGTAGGGTTAGGTTTAGGGGTAGGGATAGGTTAGGGTTAGGGTTAGGGTTAGGGTAGGGTAGGGTTAGGGTTAGGGTTTTAGGGCTAGGGTTAGGGGTAGGGTTAGGGTTAGGGTTAGGGTTAGGGTTAGTGGAGGGGTAGGGTTAGGAGTAGGGTTAGGGTTCTGGTTAGGGTTCAACTTAGGGGGAAGGGGTAGGGGTACAGTTAGGGTTAGTTTTAGGATTAGGTTTAGGGTTAGGGTTAGGGTTAGGAGAAGGGTTAGGGTTAGGGTTGGGTTTAGGTTTAGGGGTAGGTTTAGGGTTAGGTTCAGGGGTAGGGTTACCGTTAGAGGTAGGGTTAGGGTGAGGGTTAGGGTCACGATTAAGGGTAGGGTTAGGATTAGGGTTAGGGGTAGGGGTAGGGTTACCGTTAGGGGTAGTGTTAGGGTGAGGGTTAGGGTCACGATTAAGGGTAGGGTTAGGATTAGGGTTAGGGGTAGGGGTAGGGTTAGGGTTAGGGTTAGGGGAAGTGTTAGGGTTAGGGTTAGGATTATGGGTAGGGTTAGGGTTAGGGTTAGCTTTAGGTGTAGGTTTAGGGTTAGGGTTACGGTTAGCGTTAGGGGTAGGGTTAAGGTTAGGGTTAGGGGTAGGGTTACGGTTCGGGTTAGGAGAAGGGTTAGGGTTAGGGTTGGGGTTAGGTTTATGGGTAGGGTTACTGTTAGGTTCAGGGTTAGGGATAGCGTTAGGGGTAGGTTAATGTTAGGGTTAGGGTTAGCGTTAGGGGTAGGGTTAGGGTTAGGGTTAGGGTTAGGTTCAGTGGTAGGGGTAGGGGTAGGGTTAGGTTTAGGGTTAGGATTAGGGTTCGGGGTTACGGGTAGGGGTACAGCTGGGTTAGGGTTAGCATTAGGGTTAGGGTTAGGGTTAGGGTTAGTGTTAGTGGTAGAGTTAGGGTTAGGGGTCTGGTTAGGGTTATGGTTAGCGTTCGGGTTAGGGGTAGGGGTAGGGGTACAGTTTGGTTTAGGTTTAGGATTAGGGTTAGGGTTAGGGTTAGGGGTAGGGGTAGGGTTAGAGTTAGGGTTAGGGTTAGGGGTAGGGTAGGGGTATGGGTAGGGGCAGGGGTAGGGATAGGTTAGGGTTTGGTTTAGGGTTAGGGTTAGATTAGGGGTAGGGTTAGAGTTAGGGTTTTAGGGTTAGGGGTAGGGGTAGGGTTAGGGTTCGGATTAGGGGTAGAGGTAGGGGTAGGGGTAGGGTTAGGTTTAGGGTTCGTGTTAGGGTTATGGGTAGGGGTACAGTTAGGGTTAGGTGAAGGATTAGGGTTAGGGTTAGGGTTAGGGGTAGGGTTAGGGTTAGGGGTAGGGGTAGTGGTACGGGTAGAGTTAGGGGTAGGGATACGTTAGGGTTAGAGATAGGGTTAGGGTTAGGGTTAGGGTAGGGGTATGGTTAGGGTTAGTGTTTTAGGGTTAGGGTTAGGGGTAGGGTTAGGTTAGGGTTAGGGTTAGGGTTAGCGGTAGGGGTAGGGTTAGGGGTAGGTTTAGGTTTAGGGTTAGGGTTCAGGTTAGGTGTAGGGGTAGGGGTATAGTTAGGATTAGGTTTAGGATTAGGGTTAGGGTTAGGGTTAGGGTTAGGGGTAGGGTTAATATTAGGGTTAGGGTTAGGGTTACTGGTAGGGTATGTTTAGGGGTAGAGTTAGGGTTAGAATTAGGGTTAGGGGTAGGGTTACGGTTTGGGTTTTAAGGTTAGGGTTAGGATTATGGTTAGGGGTAGGGGTAGGGTTAGGGTTAGGGGTAGGGTTAGGGGTAGAGTTAGGGTTAGGGGTAGGGTTAGGGGTAAGGTTTGGGTTAGGGTTAGCGGTAGGGTTAGGGTAGGGTTAGGTTAGGGTTAGGGGTAGGGTTAGGGGTCAGGTTATGGTTTGGGGTTGGGTTGTGGTTGTGGTTGGGGTTAGGGGTAGGGTTACGGTTAGGTTTCAGGTGGGTTAGGGGTGGGGTTAGGGCTAGGGTTAGGGTTAGGGTTAGTGTTAAGGCTAGGGCTAGGGTTCGGGTGAGGGTTAGGGCTTAGGCTAGGGCTGGGTTAGATTTGGAGTTAGGGTTAGGGTGAGGGATAGGGGTAGGGTTAGTTTTAGGGCTAGGGTTAGGTTTAGGGGAAGGGTTAGAGTTAGGGTTAGGGTTAGGTTTAGGGGTAGGGTTAGGGTTAGGGTTAGGTGTAGGGTTAGGGTTAGGGTTAGGGTTAGGGGTAGGGTTAGGGTTAGGGGTAGGGGTAGGGATAGGGTTGGGATTAGGGTTAGGGTTAGTGGTAGGGTTAGGGGTAGGGTTAGGGTTAGGGTTAGGGGTATGGTTAGGGTTAGGGGTAGGGTTAGGAGTAGGGTTAGGGTTAGTGTTTTAGGGGTAGGATTACGGGTAGTGTTAGGGTTAGGGTTAGGGTTAGGTTTAGGTTTAGTTCTAGGTGTAGGTTTAGGTGTAGGGTTAGGGTTATGGTTAGGGTTCGTGTTAGGGGTATGGGTAGGGGTACAGTTATGGTTAGGTTTAGGATTAGGGTTAGGGGTTGGTGTAGGGTTAGGGTTAGGGGTAGGGGTAGGGGTAGTGGTAGGGTTAGGTTTAGGGGTAGGGATAGGTTAGGGTTAGGGTAGGGTAGGGTTAGGGTTAGGGTTTTAGGGCTAGGGTTAGGGGTAGGGTTAGGGTTAGGGTTAGGGTTAGGTTTAGTGGAGGGGTAGGGTTACCGGTAGGGTTAGGGTTCTGGTTAGGGTTCAACTTAGGGGGAAGGGGTAGGGGTACAGTTAGGGTTAGTTTTAGGATTAGGTTTAGGGTTAGGGTTAGGGTTAGGAGAAGGGTTAGGGTTAGGGTTGGGGTTAGGTTTAGGGGTAGGTTTAGGGTTAGGTTCAGGGGTAGGGTTACCGTTAGAGGTAGGGTTAGGGTGAGGGTTAGGGTCACGATTAAGGGTAGGGTTAGGATTAGGGTTAGGGGTAGGGGTAGGGTTACCGTTAGGGGTAGTGTTAGGGTGAGGGTTAGGGTCACGATTAAGGGTAGGGTTAGGATTAGGGTTAGGGGTAGGGGTAGGGTTAGGGTTAGGGTTAGGGGAAGTGTTAGGGTTAGGGTTAGGATTATGGGTAGGGTTAGGGTTAGGGTTAGCTTTAGGTGTAGGTTTAGGGTTAGGGTTACGGTTAGCGTTAGGGGTAGGGTTAAGGTTAGGGTTAGGGGTAGGGTTACGGTTCGGGTTAGGAGAAGGGTTAGGGTTAGGGTTGGGGTTAGGTTTATGGGTAGGGTTACTGTTAGGTTCAGGGTTAGGGATAGCGTTAGGGGTAGGTTAATGTTAGGGTTAGGGTTAGCGTTAGGGGTAGGGTTAGGGTTAGGGTTAGGGTTAGGTTCAGTGGTAGGGGTAGGGGTAGGGTTAGGTTTAGGGTTAGGATTAGGGTTCGGGGTTACGGGTAGGGGTACAGCTGGGTTAGGGTTAGCATTAGGGTTAGGGTTAGGGTTAGGGTTAGTGTTAGTGGTAGAGTTAGGGTTAGGGGTCTGGTTAGGGTTATGGTTAGCGTTCGGGTTAGGGGTAGGGGTAGGGGTACAGTTTGGTTTAGGTTTAGGATTAGGGTTAGGGTTAGGGTTAGGGGTAGGGGTAGGGTTAGAGTTAGGGTTAGGGTTAGGGGTAGGGTAGGGGTATGGGTAGGGGCAGGGGTAGGGATAGGTTAGGGTTTGGTTTAGGGTTAGGGTTAGATTAGGGGTAGGGTTAGAGTTAGGGTTTTAGGGTTAGGGGTAGGGGTAGGGTTAGGGTTCGGATTAGGGGTAGAGGTAGGGGTAGGGGTAGGGTTAGGTTTAGGGTTCGTGTTAGGGTTATGGGTAGGGGTACAGTTAGGGTTAGGTGAAGGATTAGGGTTAGGGTTAGGGTTAGGGGTAGGGTTAGGGTTAGGGGTAGGGGTAGTGGTACGGGTAGAGTTAGGGGTAGGGATACGTTAGGGTTAGAGATAGGGTTAGGGTTAGGGTTAGGGTAGGGGTATGGTTAGGGTTAGTGTTTTAGGGTTAGGGTTAGGGGTAGGGTTAGGTTAGGGTTAGGGTTAGGGTTAGCGGTAGGGGTAGGGTTAGGGGTAGGTTTAGGTTTAGGGTTAGGGTTCAGGTTAGGTGTAGGGGTAGGGGTATAGTTAGGATTAGGTTTAGGATTAGGGTTAGGGTTAGGGTTAGGGTTAGGGGTAGGGTTAATATTAGGGTTAGGGTTAGGGTTACTGGTAGGGTATGTTTAGGGGTAGAGTTAGGTTTAGAATTAGGGTTAGGGGTAGGGTTACGGTTTGGGTTTTAAGGTTAGGGTTAGGATTATGGTTAGGGGTAGGGGTAGGGTTAGGGTTAGGGGTAGGGTTAGGGGTAGAGTTAGGGTTAGGGGTAGGGTTAGGGGTAAGGTTTGGGTTAGGGTTAGCGGTAGGGTTAGGGTAGGGTTAGGTTAGGGTTAGGGGTAGGGTTAGGGGTCAGGTTATGGTTTGGGGTTGGGTTGTGGTTGTGGTTGGGGTTAGGGGTAGGGTTACGGTTAGGTTTCAGGTGGGTTAGGGGTGGGGTTAGGGCTAGGGTTAGGGTTAGGGTTAGTGTTAAGGCTAGGGCTAGGGTTCGGGTGAGGGTTAGGGCTTAGGCTAGGGCTGGGTTAGATTTGGAGTTAGGGTTAGGGTGAGGGATAGGGGTAGGGTTAGTTTTAGGGCTAGGGTTAGGTTTAGGGGAAGGGTTAGAGTTAGGGTTAGGGTTAGGTTTAGAGGTAGGGTTAGGGTTAGGGTTAGGTGTAGGGTTAGGGTTAGGGTTAGGGTTAGGGGTAGGGTTAGGGTTAGGGGTAGGGGTAGGGATAGGGTTGGGATTAGGGTTAGGGTTAGTGGTAGGGTTAGGGGTAGGGTTAGGGTTAGGGTTAGGGGTATGGTTAGGGTTAGGGGTAGGGTTAGGAGTAGGGTTAGGGTTAGTGTTTTAGGGGTAGGATTACGGGTAGTGTTAGGGTTAGGGTTAGGGTTAGGTTTAGGTTTAGTTCTAGGTGTAGGTTTAGGTGTAGGGTTAGGGTTATGGTTAGGGTTCGTGTTAGGGGTATGGGTAGGGGTACAGTTATGGTTAGGTTTAGGATTAGGGTTAGGGGTAGGTGTAGGGTTAGGGTTAGGGGTAGGGGTAGGGGTAGTGGTAGGGTTAGGTTTAGGGGTAGGGATAGGTTAGGGTTAGGGTAGGGTAGGGTTAGGGTTAGGGTTTTAGGGCTAGGGTTAGGGGTAGAGTTAGGGTTAGGGTTAGGGTTAGGTTTAGTGGAGGGGTAGGGTTACCGGTAGGGTTAGGGTTCTGGTTAGGGTTCAACTTAGGGGGAAGGGGTAGGGGTACAGTTAGGGTTAGTTTTAGGATTAGGGTTTGGGTTAGGGTTAGGGTTAGGAGAAGGGTTAGGGTTAGGGTTGGGGTTAGGTTTAGGGGTAGGTTTAGGGTTAGGTTCAGGGGTAGGGTTACCGTTAGAGGTAGGGTTAGGGTGAGGGTTAGGGTCACGATTAAGGGTAGGGTTAGGATTAGGGTTAGGGGTAGGGGTAGGGTTACCGTTAGGGGTAGGGTTAGGGTGAGGGTTAGGGTCACGATTAAGGGTAGGGTTAGGATTAGGGTTAGGGGTAGGGGTAGGGTTAGGGTTAGGATTAGGGGTAGGGGTAGGGTTAGGGTTAGGGTTATGGGTAGGGTTAGGGTTAGGGTTAGCTTTAGGTGTAGGTTTAGGGTTAGGGTTACGGTTAGCGTTAGCGGTAGGGTTAAGGTTAGGGTTAGGGGTAGGGTTACGGTTCGGGTTAGGAGAAGGGTTAGGGTTAGGGTTGGGGTTAGGTTTATGGGTAGGGTTACTGTTAGGTTCAGGGTTAGGGATAGCGTTAGGGGTAGGTTAATGTTAGGGTTAGGGTTAGCGTTAGGGGTAGGGTTAGGGTTAGGGTTAGGGTTAGGTTCAGTGGTAGGGGTAGGGGTAGGGTTAGGTTTAGGGTTAGGATTAGGGTTCGGGGTTACGGGTAGGGGTACAGCTGGGTTAGGGTTAGCA
>JANJXV010000033.1:870000-872500 GCA_024803745.1 Megascapheus bottae
AGGGTTAGGGTTAGGGGTAGGGTTAGGTTTAGCATTAGGGGTATGGGTTTGGGTTAGGTGTAGGGTTAAGCGTAGGGGTAGGGGAAGAGTTAGGTTAGGGTTAGGGGTAGGGTTAGGTTTAGGGGTAGGTGTAGGAGTAGGTTAGGGGTAGGGTTATGGTTTGGGTTTTAGCATTAGGGTTAGAGTTAGGGGTAGCAGGAGGGGTAGGGCTAGGGTTAGGTTTAGGGTTAGGGTTAGGGGTAGGGTTACGATTAGGGTAAGGGTTCGGGTTGCGGTGAGGGGTAGGGTTAGAGTTAGGTTTAGGGTTAAGCGTAGGAGTAGGGGAAGAGTTAGGTTTAGGGTTAGGGGTAGGGCTAGGTTTAGCGGAAGGGGTAGGGGTAGGGTTAGGGTTAGGGGTATAGGGTTAGGGTTAGGTTTAGGGTAGAGGTAGGGTTAGGGTTAGGATTTGGGTTAGGGTTAGGGTTAGGGTTAGGGTTAGCGTTAGTGGTAGGTGTAGGGTTAGGGTTTTAGGGTTAGGGTTAGGGTTAGTTTTCGAGTTAGGGGTAGCGTAAGGGTTAGGGTTAGGTTTAGGGTTAGGGGTAGGGTTAGGGTTAGGGTTAGGGTTAGTGGTAGGGGTATGGTTAGGGGTAGTGTTAGGTTTAGGGTTAGGCTTAGGGGTAGGGGTAGGGGTAGGTGTAGGGTTAGGGTTAGGGTTAGGGTTTTAGGGTTAGGGTTAGGGTTAGGGTTAGTGTTGGGGTTAGGGGTAGTGTTAGGGTTAGGGTTAGGGTTAGGGTTACGTTAGGGGTAGGGGTAGGGGTAGGGTTAGTGTTTTAGGGTTAGGATTATGGGTATTGTTAGGGTTAGGGTTAGGGTTAGGGTTAGGTTTAGGTTTAGTTGTAGGGGTAGGTTTAGGGGTAGGGTTAGGGTTATGGTTAGGGTTCGTGTTACGGGTATGGGTAGGGGTACAGTTAGGGTTAGGTTTAGGATTAGGGTTAGGGTTAGGGGTAGGGGTAGGGTTAGGCGTAGGGATAGGTTAGGGTTAGAGTTAGGGTTAGGGTTAGGGTAGGGGTATGGTTAGGGTTAGGATTTTAGGGCTAGGGGTAGGGGTAGGGTTAGGTTTAGGTTTAGGGTTAGTGGTAGGGTAGGGGTACCGGTAGGGTTAGGGTTAGGGTTAGGGTTCAGCTTAGGGGGAAGTGGTAGGGGTACAGTTAGGGTTAGGTTTAGAATAAGGGTTAGGTTTAGGGTTAGGTTTAGGGGTAGTGTTAGGGTTAGGGTTAGGGTTAGTGGTAGGGTAGGGTTACGGGTAGGGTTAGGGTTAGAGTTAGGGTTAGGTGTAGGGGTAGGGGTAGGGTTACGGTTTGGGTTTTAGGATTAGGGTTAGGGGTAGGGGTAGGGGTACGGGTAGTTTTAGTGTTAGGGTTAGGGTTAGGGGTAGAGTTAGGGTTAGGGTTAGGGTTAGCAGTAGGGTTAGGGTTATGGTTATAGTTAGGGTTAGGGGTAGGTTTAGGGTTAGTGTTAGGGTTAGGGTGAGGGTTAGGGTCATGGTTAAGTGTAGGGTTAGGATTACGGTTAGGGTTAGGGGTAGGGTTAGGGTTAGGGTTAGGATTTTAGGGCTAGGGTTAGGGGTAGGGTTAGGTTTAGGTTTAGGGTTAGTGGTAGGGTAGGGGTACCGGTAGTGTTAGGGTTAGGGTTAGGGTTCAGCTTAGGGGGAAGTGGTAGGGGTACAGTTAGGGTTAGGTTTAGGATAAGGGTTAGGTTTAGGGTTAGGTTTAGGGGTAGTGTTAGGGTTAGGGTTAGGGTTAGTGGTAGGGTAGGGTTACGGGTAGGGTTAGGGTTAGAGTTAGGGTTAGGGGTAGGGGTAGGGGTAGGGTTACGGTTTGGGTTTTAGGATTAGGGTTAGGGGTAGGGGTAGGGGTACGGGTAGTTTTAGTGTTAGGGTTAGGGGTAGAGTTAGGGTTAGGGTTAGGGTTAGCAGTAGGGTTAGGGTTATGGTTATAGTTAGGGTTAGGGGTAGGTTTAGGGTTAGTGTTAGGGTTAGGGTGAGGGTTAGGGTCATGGTTAAGTGTAGGGTTAGGATTACGGTTAGGGTTAGGGGTAGGGTTAGGGTTAGGGTTAGGGGAAGTGTTAGTGTTAGGGTTAGGTTTAGGGTAACCGTTAGGGGTAGGGTTAGGGTGAGGGTTAGGGTCACGGTTAAGGGTAGGGTTAGGATTAGGGTTAGGGTTAGGGGTAGGGTTAGGGTTAGGGTTAGGGGAAGTGTTAGGGTTAGGGGTAGGGTTATGGGTAGGGTTAGGGTTAGGTTCAGGGTTAGGGTTAGGTTTAGGGTTAGCTTTAGGTGTAGGTTTAGGGTTAGGGTTACGGTTAGCTTTAGGGTTAGGGTTAAGGTTAGGGTTAGGGGTAGGGTTAGGGTTAGGGTAGGGTAGGATTAGTGTTAGGGTTACGGTTAGGGGTAGGGTTAGGTTTAGGTTTACGGTTAGCGTTAGGGGTAGGGTTAGGGTTAGGGTTAGGGTTAGGGTTACGGTTA
>JANJXV010000033.1:877500-885000 GCA_024803745.1 Megascapheus bottae
CGGTAGGGGTAGGGTTGGTGTTAGGGTTAGGGTTACGGTTACGGGTAGGGTTAGGGTTAGGGTTAGGTGTAGAGGTAGGGTTATGGTTAGGTTGAGATTCAGGGTTAGGGTTAGGGGTAGCGTTAAGGGTAGGGTTAGGGTTAGGGTTAGGGTTAGGGGTGGGGTTAGGGTTAGGATTAGGGTTAGGGTTAGGGTTAGGTTTAGGGTAGGGTTATGGTTAGGGTTAGGGTTACGGTTAGGGATAGGGTTAGGGTTAGGGTTAGGGTTAGAGTTAGTGTTAGGAGTAGGGTTAGTGGTAGGGTTAGGGTTAGGCTTAGGGTTCGAGTTAGGGGTAGGGGTAAAGGTAGAATTAGGGTTAGGGTTAGGGTGAGTGTTAAAGTTCGGGTTAGGGTAGGGTTAGGGTGAGGTTATGGTTAGGGTTAGGGTTACGGTTAACATTAGGGGTAGGTTTAGGTTTAGGGTTAGGGTACGGTTAGGGGTAGGGGTAGGGGTAGGGTTAGGTTTAGGGTTAGGTTTGGGGTAGGGTTAGGGTTACGGTTAGGGTTCGGGGTGGGTTTAGGTTTAGGATTAGGTTTAGGGTTAGGGTTCGGGTAGGGTTAGGGTTAGGGTTAGGGTTACGGTTATGGTTATGGTTAGGGTTAGGGTTATGATTAGGGGTAGGGTTAGGGTTAGGGTTAGGGTTAGGGGTAGGGCTAGGGGTAGGGTTATGGTTAGGGTTAGGGTTACGGTTAGGGGTAGGGTTAGTGTAGGTTTAGGGTAAGGGTTAGTGGTAGGGTTAGGGTTAGGGGTAGGGTTAGGGTTAGGGTAGGGGAAGGTTAGGGGTAGGAGTAGGGGTAGGGTTAGGGTTAGGGTTTTAGGGTTAGGTTTAGGGGTAGGGGTAGGAGTAGGGGTAGGGTTAGGCTTAGGGTTAGGGTTATGGTTAGGGTTAGGGTTAGGTTTAGGGTAGGTTTAGGGTTAGGGTTACAGTTAGGGGTAGGGTTAGGGTTAGGGTTAGGGTGGGGTTACGGGTAGGGTTAGGGGTAGTGTTAGGGTTAGGGTTAGAGTTAGGGTTAGGGTTAGGGGTAGGGTTAGTGGTAGGGTCAGGGTTAGGGGTAGGGGTAGGGTTAGGGTTAGGGTTTAAGGGTTAGGGTTAGGGGTAGGGATAGGGGTAGGCTTAGCTTTAGGGTTAGGGTTAGGGCTAGCGTTAAGGGTATAGTTATGGTCAGGGTTAGGGTTAGGCTTAGGGTTAGTGGTAGAGGTAGGGTAAGTGGTAGGGTTAGGGTTATGGTTAGGGTTCGGGTTAGGGGTAGGGTTTGAGATATAGTTAGGGTAAGGGTTAGGTTTAGGTTTAGGGTTAGGGTTAGAGTTAGTGTTAGGGGTAGGGTTAGTGTTAGGGTTAGGGTCACCGTTGAGGTTAGGGTTAGGATTAGGGTTAGTGTTAGGGGTAGGGTAGTTTTAGGGTTAGGGGAAGGGTTAGTGTTAGGATTAGGGTTAGGGTTAGAGGTAGGGTTAGGGTTAGGGTTAGGGTTACGGTTAGCGTTAGCGGCAGGTTTAGGGTTAGGGTTAGGGTTAGATTTAGGGGTAGGGTTAGGGTTACGGTTAGGATTCGGGGTGGTGTTAGGGTTAGGATTAGGGTTAGGGTTAGGGTTCGGGTAGGGTTAGGGTTAGGGTTACGGTTACGGTTAGGGTTAGGGTTAGGGTTAGGGTTAAGATTAGGGGTAGGGTTAGGGGTAGGGGTAGGGGTAGGTTTAGGGCTAGGGGTAGGGTTAGGGTTAGGGTTAGGATTAGGTTTAGGGGTAGGGTTAGGGTTAGGGTTAGGATTAGGGTTAGGGGTAGGGTTAGGGTTAGGGCAGGGTTAGGGTTCGGGTTACGGTTACGGTTAGGGGTAAGGTTCGGGTAGGCTTAGGGTTAGTTAGGGTTAGTGGTAGGGGTAGGGTTAGGGGTAGGTTTAGGGTTAGGGTTAGGGTTCGGGTTAAGTGTAGGCGTAGGGGTACAATTAGGGTTAGGGTTAGGATTAGGGTTAGGATTAGGGTTAGGGTTAGGGGTAGTGGTAGGGTTAGGGTAAGGGTTAGGGGTCGGGGTAGGGGTAGGGGTAGGGTTAGGGTTAGGGTTTTAGGGTTAGGGTTAGGGTTAGGGTTAGGGTTAGGGTTCTGGTTAGCTGTAGGGGTAGGGGAACAATTAGGGTTAGGGTTAGGATTAGGATTAGTGTCAGGGTTATGGGTAGGGGTAGGGTTCGGGTTCGGGTTAAGGCTAGGGTTAGAGTTAGTGTTAGGGGTAGGGTTAGTGGTAGGGTTAGGGTTAGGCTTAGGGTTCGAGTTAGGGGTAGGGGTAAGGGTAGAGTTAGAGTTACAGTTAGGGTTAGGGTTATAGTTCAGGTTAGGGTAGGGTTAGGGTTAGGGTTAGGGTTAGTGTCAGGGTTAGGGGTAGGTTTAGGGTTAGGGTTAGGGTTAGGGTAAGGTTAGGGGTGGGGTAGGGGTAGGGTTAGGGTTAGGGTTTTAGGGTTAGGGTTAGGTTTAGGGGTAGAGGTAGGGGTAGGGTCAGGGTTAGGGTTATGATTAGGGTTAGGGTTAGGGGTATGGTTAGGGTTAGGGTTAGGGTTAGCGTTAGGAGTATGGTTAGGGTTAGGGTTAGATTTACGGTTAGATGTAGGGTTAGGGTTATGGTTAGGGTTAGCGGTAGGGGTAGGGTTGGGGTTAGGGTTAGGGTTACGGTTACGGGTAGGGTTAGGGTTAGAGTTAGGGTTACGGTTAGGGGTAGGGGTAGGGTTAGGGTTAGGGGTAGAGGTAGGGTTATGGTTAGGTTGAGATTTAGGGTTAGGGTTAGGGTTAGCGTTAAGGGTAGGGTTAGGGTTAGGTTTAGGGTTAGGGGTGCGGTTAGGGTTAGGATTAGGGTTAGTGTTAGGGTTAGGGTTAGGGTTAGGTTTAGGGTAGGGTTAGGGTTAGGGTTAGGGTTATGGTTAGGGATAGGGTTAGGGTTAGGGTTAGAGTTAGTGTAAGGGGTAGGGTTAGGGGTAGGGTTAGGGTTAGGCTTAGGGTTCGTGTTAGGGGTAGGGGTAAGGGTAGAATTAGGGTTAGGGTTAAGGTGAGTGTTAAAGTTCGGGTTAGGGTACGGTTAGGGTAAGGGTTAGGGTTAGGGTTAGTGGTACGGTTAGGGGTAGGGGTAGGGTTAGGTTTAGGGTTAGGGTACGGTTAGGGGTAGGGGTAGGGGTAGGGTTAGGGTTAGGGTTACGGTTAACATTAGGGGTAGGTTTAGGGTTAGGGTTAGGGTTAGGGTTAGGGGTAGGGTTAGGGTTACGGTTAGGGTTCGAGGTGGGGTTAGGTTAGGATTAGGTTTAGGGTTAGGGTTCGGGTAGGGTTAGGGTTATGGTGACGGTTAGGGTTAGGGTTAGGGTTAGTGTTATGATTAGGGGTAGGGGTAGGGTTAGGGTTAGGGTTAGGGGTAGGGCTAGGGGTAGGTTTATGGTTAGGGTTAGGGTTACGGTTAGGGGTAGGGTTAGTGTAGGTTTTGGGTAAGGGTTAGTGGTAGGGTAAGGGTTAGGGGTAGGGTTAGGGTTAGGGTAGGGGTAGGTTAGGGGTAGAAGTAGGGGTAGGGTTAGGGTTAGGGTTTTAGGGTTAGAGGTAGGGGTAGGGGTAGGGGTAGGGGTAGGGTTAGGCTTAGGTTTAGGGTTATGGTTAGGGTTAGGGTTAGGTTTAGGGTAGGTTTAGGGTTAGGGTTACAGTTAGGGGTAGGGTTAGGGTTAGGGTTAGGGTGGGATTAGGGGTAGGGTTAGGGGTAGTGTTAGGATTAGGGTTAGAGTTAGGGTTAGGGGTAGGGGTAGGGTTAGTGGTAGGGTCAGGGTTAGGGGTAGGGGTAGGGTTAGGGTTTAAGGGTTAGGGTTAGGGGTAGGGATAGGGGTAGGCTTAGCTTTAGGTTTAGGGTTAGGGCTAGCGTTAAGGGTATAGTTATGGTTAGGGTTAGGGTTAGGCTTAGGGTTAGTGGTAGAGGTAGGGTAAGGGGTAGGGTTAGGGTTATGGTTAGGGTTCGGGTTAGGGGTAGGGTTTGGGATATAGTTAGGGTGAGGGTTAGGTTTAGGGTTAGGGTTAGGGTTAGAGTTAGCGTTAGGGGTAGGGTTAGTGTTAGGGTTAGGGTCACCGTTGAGGTTAGGGTTAGGATTAGGGTTAGTGTTAGGGGTAGGGTTAGTTTTAGGGTTAGGGGAAGGGTTAGTGTTAGAGTTAGGGTTAGGGTTAGAGGTAGGGTTAGGGTTAGGGTTAGGGTTAGGGTTACGGTTAGCGTTAGGGGTAGGTTTAGGTTTAGGGTTAGGGTTAGATTTAGGGGTAGGGTTAGGGTTACGGTTAGGATTCGGGGTGGGGTTAGGGTTAGGATTAGGTTTAGGGTTAGGGTTCGGGTAGGGTAAGGGTTAGGGTTACGGTTACGGTTATGGTTAGGGTTAGGGTTAGGGTTAAGATTAGGGGTAGGGTTAGGGTTAGGGTTAGGGGTAGGTTTAGGGCTAGGGGTAGGGTTAAGTTTAGGGTTAGGATTAGGGTTAGGGGTAGGGTTAGGGTTAGGGCAAGGTTAGGGTTAGGGTTAGGGTTACGGTTAGGGGTAGGGTTCGGGTAGGCTTAGGGTTAGTTAGGGTTAGTGGTAGGGGTAGGGTTAGGGGTAGGTTTAGGGTTAGGGTTAGGGTTCGGGTTAGGTGTAGGCGTAGGGGTACAATTAGGGTTAGGATTAGGATTAGGGTTAGGATTAGGGTTAGGGTTAGGGGTAGGGGTAGGGTTAGGGTAAGGGTTAGGGGTCGGGGTAGGGGTAGGGGTAGGGTTAGGGTTAGGGTTTTAGGGTTAGGGTTAGGGTTAGGGTTAGGGTTCTGGTTAGCAGTAGGGGTAGGGGAACAATTAGGGTTAGGGTTAGGATTAGGATTAGTGTCAGGGTTATGGGTAGGGGTAGGGTTCGGGTTCGGGTTAAGGCTAGGGTTAGAGTTAGTGTTAGGGGTAGGGTTAGTGGTAGGGTTAGGGTTAGGCTTAGGGTTCGAGTTAGGGGTAGGGGTAAGGGTAGAGTTAGAGTTACAGTTAGGGTTAGGGTTATAGTTCAGGTTAGGGTAGGGTTAGGGTTAGGGTTAGTGTCAGGGTTAGGGGTAGGTTTAGGGTTAGGGTTAGGGTTAGGGTAAGGTTAGGGGTGGGGTAGGGGTAGGGTTAGGGATAGGGTTTTAGGGTTAGGGTTAGGTTTAGGGGTAGAGGTAGGGGTAGGGTCAGGGTTAGGGTTATGATTAGGGTTAGGGTTAGGGGTATGGTTAGGGTTAGGGTTAGGGTTAGCGTTAGGGGTATGATTAGGGTTAGGGTTAGATTTACGGTTAGATGTAGGGTTAGGGTTATGGTTAGGGTTAGCAGTAGGGGTAGGGTTGGGGTTAGGGTTAGGGTTACGGTTACGGGTAGGGTTAGGGTTAGAGTTAGGGTTACGGTTAGGGGTAGGGGTAGGGTTAGGGTTAGGGGTAGAGGTAGGGTTATGGTTAGGTTGAGATTTAGGGTTAGGGTTAGGGTTAGCGTTAAGGGTAGGGTTAGGGTTAGGTTTAGGGTTAGGGGTGGGGTTAGGGTTAGGATTAGGGTTAGTGTTAGGGTTAGGGTTAGGGTTAGGTTTAGGGTAGGGTTAGGGTTAGGGTTAGGGTTACGGTTAGGGATAGGGTTAGGGTTAGGGTTAGAGTTAGTGTAAGGGGTAGGGTTAGGGGTAGGGTTAGGGTTAGGCTTAGGGTTCGTGTTAGGGGTAGGGGTAAGGGTAGAATTAGGGTTAGGGCTAAGGTGAGTGTTAAAGTTCGGGTTAGGGTACGGTTAGGGTAAGGGTTATGGTTAGGGTTAGTGGTACGGTTAGGGGTAGGGGTAGGGTTAGGTTTAGGGTTAGGGTACGGTTAGGGGTAGGGTTAGGGTTAGGGTTACGGTTAACATTAGGGGTAGGTTTAGGGTTAGGGTTAGGTTTAGGGGTAGGGTTAGGGTTACGGTTAGGGTTCTGGGTGGGGTTAGGTTAGGATTAGGTTTAGGGTTAGAGTTCGGGTAGGGTTAGGGTTACGGTTACGGTTAGGGTTAGGGTTAGGGTTAGGGTTATGATTAGGGGTAGGGGTAGGGTTAGGGTTAGGGTTAGGGGTAGGGCTAGGGGTAGGTTTATGGTTAGGGTTAGGGATACGGTTAGGGGTAGGGTTAGTGTAGGTTTTGGGTAAGGGTTAGTGGTAGGGTAAGGGTTAGGGGTAGGGTTAGGGTTAGGGTAGGGGAAGGTTAGGGGTAGAAGTAGGGGTAGGGTTAGGGTTAGGGTTTTAGGGTTAGAGGTAGGGGTAGGGGTAGGGGTAGGGGTAGGGTTAGGCTTAGGTTTAGGGTTATGGTTAGGGTTAGGGTTAGGTTTAGGGTAGGTTTAGGGTTAGGGTTACAGTTAGGGGTAGGGTTAGGGTTAGGGTTAGGGTGGGATTAGGGGTAGGGTTAGGGGTAGTGTTAGGATTAGGGTTAGAGTTAGGGGTAGGGTTAGGGGTAGGGTTAGTGGTAGGGTCAGGGTTAGGGGTAGGGGTAGGGTTAGGGTTTAAGGGTTAGGGTTAGGGGTAGGGATAGGGGTAGGCTTAGCTTTAGGGTTAGGGTTAGGGCTAGCGTTAAGGGTATAGTTATGGTTAGGGTTAGGGTTAGGCTTAGGGTTAGTGGTAGAGGTAGGGTAAGGGGTAGGGTTAGGGTTATGGTTAGGGTTCGGGTTAGGGGTAGGGTTTGGGATATAGTTAGGGTGAGGGTTAGGTTTAGGGTTAGGGTTAGGGTTAGAGTTAGCGTTAGGGGTAGGGTTAGTGTTAGGGTTAGGGTCACCGTTGAGGTTAGGGTTAGGATTAGGGTTAGTGTTAGGGGTAGGGTTAGTTTTAGGGTTAGGGGAAGGGTTAGTGTTAGGGTTAGGGTTAGGGTTAGAGGTAGGGTTAGGGTTAGGGTTAGGGTTAGGGTTACGGTTAGCGTTAGGGGTAGGTTTAGGTTTAGGGTTAGGGTTAGATTTAGGGGTAGGGTTAGGGTTACGGTTAGGATTCGGGGTGGGGTTAGGGTTAGGATTAGGTTTAGGGTTAGGGTTCGGGTAGGGTAAGGGTTAGGGTTACGGTTACGGTTATGGTTAGGGTTAGGGTTAGGGTTAAGATTAGGGGTAGGGTTAGGGTTAGGGTTAGGGGTAGGTTTAGGGCTAGGGGTAGGGTTAAGTTTAGGGTTAGGATTAGGGTTAGGGTTAGGGTTAGGGTTAGGGCAGGGTTAGGGTTAGGGTTAGGGTTACGGTTAGGGGTAGGGTTCGGGTAGGCTTAGGGTTAGTTAGGGTTAGTGGTAGGGGTAGGGTTAGGGGTAGGTTTAGGGTTAGGGTTAGGGTTCGGGTTAGGTGTAGGCGTAGGGGTACAATTAGGGTTAGGATTAGGATTAGGGTTAGGATTAGGGTTAGGGTTAGGGGTACGGGTAGGGTTAGGGTAAGGGTTAGGGGTCGGGGTAGGGGTAGGGGTAGGGTTAGGGTTTTAGGGTTAGGGTTAGGGTTAGGGTTAGGGTTCTGGTTAGCGGTAGGGGTAGG
>JANJXV010000033.1:895000-902500 GCA_024803745.1 Megascapheus bottae
TAGGGTTAGGATTAGGGTTAGTGTTAGGGGTAGGGTTAGTTTTAGGGTTAGGGGAAGGGTTAGTGTTAGGGTTAGGGTTAGGGTTAGAGGTAGGGTTAGGGTTAGGGTTAGGGTTACGGTTAGCGTTAGGGGTAGGTTTAGGGTTAGGGTTAGGGTTAGATTTAGGGGTAGGGTTAGATTTACGATTAGGGTTCGGGGTGGGGTTAGGGTTAGGATTAGGTTTAGGGTTAGGGTTCGGGTAGGGTTAGGGTTAGGGTTATGGTTACGGTTATGGTTAGGGTTAGGGTTAGGGTAAAGATTAGGGTTAGGGTTAGGGTTAGGGGTAGGGTTTGGGTTAGGGTTAGGGTTATGGTTAGTGGTAGGGTTAGGGTTAGAGTTAGGGTTACGGTTAGGGTAATATTAGAGTTAGGGGTAGGGTTAGGGGTAGGGTTAGGGGTAGGGTTAAGGTTAGGGGTAGGGTTAGGGTTAGGGTTAGGGTTAGTGGTAGGGGTAGGGTTAGGGGTAGAGTTAGGTTTAGGGTTAGAGTTAGGGGTAGTGGTAGCTGTAGGGGTAGGGTTAGGGGTAGGGTTTTAGTGTTACGGTTCGGGTTAGGGTTAGGGGTAGTGGTTGGGTTTGGGTTTGGGTTAGGGTTGAGGTTAGGGGTAGGGTTAGGATTAGGGTTGGAGTTAGGTGAGGGTTAGTGGTAGGGGTAGGGTTAGTGATAGGGTTAGGGGTAGGGTTAGGATTAGGGTTAGGGTTAGGGGAAGGGTTAGGAGTAGGGTTAATGTTAGGTGTAGGCTTAGTGTTAGGGTTAGTGGTGGGGTAGGTTTAGGGTTAGGGGTAAGGGTAGGGGTAGGGGTAGGGTTAGGGTTAGGGTTAGCGTTAGTGGTAGTTGTAAGGTTAGGGGTTCAGTTACGGTTAGGGTTAGGGTTCGGGTTAGGAGTAGGGGTAGGGTTTGGGTTAGGTTTAGGGTTAGGGTTAGGGGTAGGGTTAGGATTAGGGGTAGGGGTAGGGTTTGGGTTAGATTTAGGGTTAGGGTTAGTGGTAGGTTTACGGTTAGGGTTAGGGAGAGGGTTAGTGGTAGGGTTAGGGTTAGGGTAGGGTTAGGCTTAGGGTTACGGTTACGGTTAGGTGTAGGGTTAGGGTTACGTTTAGGGTTAGGCTCAGGTTTAGTGGTAGGGGTAGGGTTATGGGTAGGGTTAATGTTATGGTTAGGGTTCAGGGTAGGGGTAGGGGTAGGGGTACAGTTAGGGTTAGGGTTAGGGTTAGGGATAGGGGTAGGGTTAGTGTTAGGGTTAGAGTTAGCGATAGGGGTAGGATTAGGGTTAGGGTTAGGGTTCGAGTTAGGGGTAGGTGTAGGGGTCAAGTTAGGGTTAGGGTTAGGGTTAAGGTTAGAGTTCACGTTAGGGGTAATGTTAGGGTTAGGTTTAGGGTTAGGGTTAGGGTTAGTGTTAGGGTTAGGGGTAGGGTTAGGGTTAGGGTAGGGGAAGGTTAGGGGTAGTGGTAGGGGTAGGGTTAGAGTTAGGGTTTTAGGGTTACGCTTAGGGTTAGTGTTAGGGGTAGGGGTAGGGTTAGGCTTAGGGTTAGGGTTATGGTTAGGGTTAGGGTAAGGTTTAAGGTAGGGTTAGGTTTAGGGTTACAGTTAGGGGTAGGGTTAGGGTTAGGGTTAGGGTGGGGTTAGGGGTAGGGTTAGGGGTAGTGTTAGGGTTAGGGGTAGGGTTAGGGTTAGGGTAGGGGAAGGTTAGGGGTAGTGGCAGGGGTAGGGTTAGGGTTAGGGTTTTAGGGTTACGCTTAGGTTTAGTGTTAGGGGTAGGGGTAGGGTTAGGCTTAGGGTTAGGGTTATGGTTAGGCTTAGGGTAAGGTTTAAGGTAGGGTTAGGGTTAGGGTTACAGTTAGGGGTAGGGTTAGGGTTAGGGTTAGGGTGGGGTTTGGGGTAGGGTTAGGGGTAGTGTTAGGGTTAGGGTTAGGGTTAGGGGTAGGGGTAGGGTTAGTGGTAGGATTAGGGTTAGGGGTACGGGTATGGTTAGGGTTAGGGCTAGGGTTAGGTTAGGAGTAGGGGTAGGGGTAGGATTAGGTTTAGGTTTTAAGGGTTAGGGTTAGGGGTAGGGTTAGGGGTAGGGGTAGGCTTAGCTTTAGGGTTAGGGTTAGGGTTAGCTTTAAGGGTAGTGTTAGGGTTAGGGTTGGGTTAGGCTTAGGGTAGTGGTAGCGGTTGGGTAAGGGGTAGCGTTAGGGTTATGGTTAGGGTTCGGGTTAGGGGTAGGGGTTGGGGTCCAGTTAGGGTAAGGGTTAGGTTTAGGGTTAGGGTTAGGGTTAGAGTTAGCGTTAGGGGTAGAGTTAGAGTTAGGGTTAGGGTCACCGTTGAGGTTAGGGTTATGATTAGGGTTAGGGTTAGGGGTAGGGTTCGATTAGGGTTAGGGGAAGGGTTAGTGTTAGGGTTAGGGTTAGGGTTAGAGGTAGGGTTAGGGTTAGGGTTACGGTTAGCGTTAGGGGTAGGTTTAGGGTTAGGGTTAGGGTTAGGTTTAGGCGTAGGGTTAAGGTTACGGTTAGGGTTCGGGGTGGGTTTAGGGTTAGGATTAAGTTTAGGGTTAGGGTTCGGGTAGGGTTAGGGTTAGGGTTACGGTTACGGTTATGGTTATGGTTAGGGTTAGGGTTAAGATTAGGGGTAGGGTTAAGTTTAGGGTTAGGGGTAGGGCTAGGGTTAGGGTTATGGTTAGGGTTAAGGCTACGTTTAGGGGTAGGGTTAGGGTAGGTTTAGGGTAAGGGTTAGTGGTAGGGTTAGGGTTAGGGGTAGGGTTAGGGATAGGGTAGGGGAAGGTTAGGGTTAGGGTTAGGGGTAGGGTTAGGGTTAGGGTTTTAGGGTTAGGGTTAGGGGTAGGGGTAGGGGCAGGCTTAGGGTTAGGGTTATGGTTAGGGTTAGGGTTAGGTTTAGGGTAGTTTTAGGGTTAGGGTTACAGTTAGGGGTAGCATTAGGGTTAGGGTTAGGGTTAGGGTTAGGGGTAGGGTTAGTTGTAGGGTCAGGGTTAGGGGTGGGGGTAGGGTTAGGGTTAGGGCTATGGTTAGGTTAGGAGTAGGTGTAGGGGTAGGGTTAGGGTTAGGGTTGAAGGGTTACGATTAGGGTTAGGGGTAGGGGTAGGGGTAGGCTTAGCTTTAGGGTTAGGGTTAGGGCTAGCGTTAAGGGTATGGTTAGGGTTAGGGTTAGGCTTAGGGTTAGTGGTAGGGGTAGGGTAAGAGGTTGGGTTAGGGTTATGGTTAGGGTTCGGGTTAGGGGTAGGGGTTGGGGTATAGTTAGGGTAAGGGTTAGGTTTAGGGTTAGGGTTAGGGTTAGAGTTAGAATTAGGGGTAGGGTTAGTGTTAGGGTTAGGGTCACCGTTGAGGTTAGGGTTAGGATTAGGGTTAGTGTTAGGGGAAGGGTTAGTGTTAGGGTTAGGGTTAGGGTTAGAGGTAGGGTTAGGGTTAGGGTTAGGGTTACGGTTAGCGTTAGGGGTAGGTTTAGGGTTAGGGTTAGGGTTAGATTTAGGGGTAGGGTTAGGGTTACGGTTAGGGTTCGGGGTGGGGTTAGGGTTAGGCTTAGGTTTAGGGTTAGGGTTCGGGTAGGGTTGGGTTAGGGTTACGGTTACGGTTATGGTTAGGGTTAGGGTTAGGGTTAAGATTAGGGGTAGAGTTAGGGTTAGGGTTAGGGTTAGGGGTAGGTTTAGGGCTAGGGGTAGGGTTAGGGTTAGGGTTAGGGCAGGGTTAGGGTTAGGGTTAGGGTTACGGTTAGGGGTAGGGTTAGGGTAGGCTTAGGGTTAGGGTTAGTGTTAGGGGTAGGGTTATTGGTAGGTTTAGGGTTAGGGTTATGGTTCGGGTTAGGTGTAGGCGTAGGGGTACAATTAGGGTTAGGGTTAGGATTAGGGTTAGGATTAGGGTTAGGGTTAGGGTTAGGGGTAGGGTTAGGGTAAGGGTTAGTGGTAGGGGTAGGGTTAGGGGTAGAGTTAGGGTTATGGTTAGGGTTAGAGTTAGTGTTCGTGGTAGGGTTAGGGTTAGGCTTAGGGTTCGAGTTAGGGGTAGGGGTAAGGGTAGAGTTAGGGTTAGGGTTAGGGTTAGTGTTAGACTTCGGGTTAGGGTAGGGTTAGGGTGAGGGTTAGGGTTAGGGTTAGTGGTACGGTTAGGGTTAGGGGAAGGGTTAGGTTTAGGGTTAGGGTAAGGTTAGGGGTAGGGGTAGGGGTAGGGTTAGGTGTAGGGTTAGGGTTAGGGTTGGGCTCAAGGGTAGTGGTTGGGGTAGGGTTAGGTGTAGGGTTAGGGTTATGGTTAGGGTTCGGGTTAGGGGTACGGGTAGGGGTACAGTTAGCGTTAGGGTTAGGGTTAGGGTTAGGGGTAGGGTTAGGGTTAGGGTTAGAGTTAGTGTTAGGGGTAGGGTTAGGGCTAGGGTTAGGGGTAGGCTTAGGGTTCGTGTTAGGGGTAGGTGTAGGGGTAGAGTTAGGGTTAGGGTTAGGGTTAGTGTTAGTGGTAGGGTTAGGGTTAGGGTTAGGGTTAGGGTAAGGTTAGGGGTAGGGGGAGGGGTAGGGGTAGGGTTAGGGTTAGGGTTTTAGGGTTAGGGTTACGTTTAGGGGTAGAGGTAGGGGTAGGGTCAGGGTTAGGGTTATGGTTAGGGTTAGGGTTAGGGGTAGGGTTAGTGTTAGGTTTAGGGTTAGGTTTAGGGTTAGGGTTAGGGTTAGGGTTACGGTTAGATGTAGGGTTAGGGTTATGGTTAGGGTTAGCGGTAGGGGTAGGGTTGGGGTTAGGGTTAGGGTTACGGTTACGGGTAGGGTTAGGGTTAGAGTTAGGGTTACGGTTAGGGGTAGGGTTAGGGGTAGGTTTAGGGGTAGTGGTAGGGTTAGGGTTAGGTTGAGGTTTAGGGTTAGGGTTAGGGTTAGCGTTAAGGGTAGGGTTAGGGTTAAGGTTAGGGTTAGGGGTGGGGTTAGGGTTAGGATTAGGGTTAGGGTTAGGGTTAGGTTTAGGGTAGGGTTAGGGTTAGGGTTCGGGTTACCTTTAGGGATAGGGATAGGGTTAGGGTTAGGGTTAGGGTTAGAGTTAGTGTTAGGGGTAGGGTTAGGGGTAGGGTTAGGGTTAGGCTTAGGTTTCGAGTTAGGGGTAGGGGTAAGGGTAGACTTAGGGTTAGGGTTAGGGTTAGTGTTAGAGTTCGGGTTAGGGTAGGATTAGGGTAAGGTTTAGGGTTAGGGTTAGTGGTAGGGTTAGGGTTAGGGGTAGGGTTAGGTTTAGGGTTAGGGTAAGGTTAGGGGTAGGGGTAGGCATAGGGTTAGGGTTAGGGTTAGGGTTATGGTTAGGGTTAGGCTCAAGGTTAGTGGTAGGGGTAGTGTTAGGTGTAGGGTTAGGGTTATGGTTAGGGTTCGGGTTAGGGGTACGGGTAGGGGTACAGTTAGCGTTAGGTTTAGGGTTAGGGTTAGGGTTAGTGTTAGGGTTAGAGTTAGTGTTAGGGGTAGGGTTAGGGCTAGGGTTAGGGTTAGGCTTAGGGTTCGTGTTAGGGGTAGGGGTAGGGGTAGAGTTAGGGTTAGGGTTAGGGTTAGTGTTAAAGTTCGGGTTAGGGTAGGGTTAGCGTTAGGGTTAGGGTTAGGGTTAGTGGTAGGGTTAGGTTTAGGGTTAGGGTGAGGGTTAGGGTTAGGGTTAGGGTGAGGTTAGGGGTAGGGGTAGAGGTAGGGTTAGGGTTAGGGTTTTAGGGTTAGGGTTAGGTTTATGGGTAGAGTTAGGGGTAGGGTCAGGGTTAGGTTTATGGTTAGGGTTAGGGTTAAGGGTAGGGTTAGGGTTAGGTTTAGGGTTAGGGTTAGGGTTACTGTTAGGGGTATGGTTAGGGTTAGGGTAAGGATCACCGTTAAGGTTAGTTTTAGGGTTAGGGTTAGGGTTAGGGGAAGGGTTAGGGTTAGGGTTAGAGTTAGCGTTATGGGGAAGGTTAGGGTTAGGGTTAGGGTTAGGGTTAGTGTTAGAGTTCGGGTTAGGGTAAGGTTAGGGTTAGGGTTAGGGTTAGGGTTAGGGTTAGGGGTAGAGGTAGGGTTAGGGTTAGGGTTACGTTAAAGTTAGAGTTAGCGTTAGGGGTATGGTTAGGGTTAGGGTTAGGGTTAGGGTTAGGATTAGGGGTAGGGTTAGGGGTAGGGTTATGATTATGGTTAGGGTTAGGGATAGGGGTAGGGGTAGGGTTAGGGTTAGGTTTAGGATTAGGGTTAGGGTTAGGGTTAGGGTAGGGTTAGGGTAAGTGTTAGGGTTACGGTTAGGCGTAGGGTTAGGGTTAGGTTTAGGTTTAGGGTTAGTTGTAGGGGTAGGGTTAGGGGTAGGTTTAGGTTTAGGGTTAGGGTTAGGGTTCGGGTTAGGGGTAGGGGTAGGGTTACTGTTAGGGGTAGGGTTAGGGTTACGTTTAGGGGTAGGTTTAGAGTTAGGGTTAGGATTAGGCTTAGGGTTAATGGTAGGGGTAGGTTTAGGCGTAGGGTTAGGGCTAGGGTTAAGGTTAGGTTAGGGGTAGGAGTAGGGTTAGGGTTAGGGTTAGGGTTAGGTTAGGGGTAGGGGAAGGGGTAGGGTTAGGGTTAGGGTTAGGGTTAGGGTTTGGGATAGGGTTAGGGCAGGGTTAGGGTTAGGCTTAGGTTTAGTGGTAGGGGTAGGGTTAGGGGTAGGGTTAGGGTTAGGTTAGGGTTAGGGTTAGGGGTAGGGTTAGGGTTAGGGTTTTAGGGTTAGGGTTAGGGTTAGGTGTAGGGGAGGCTTAGGCTTACGTTTAGGGTTAGAGTTATGGTTAGGGGTAGGGTAAGCTTTAGGGTTCGGGTTAGGGTTAGGGGTATGGTTAGCTTTGGGGTTAGGGGTAGGGGTGGGGGTAGGGTTAGGGTTAGGGTTAGGGTTAGTGGTATGCATAGGTTTAGGGGTAGGGTTAGGTTAGGGTTAGGGTTCGGGTTAGGGGTAGGGGTAGGGGTACAGTTAGGGTGTTAGGGTTAGGTTTAGGAGTAGGGTTAGGGTTAGGGCTACGGTTAGTGATAGGGGTAGGGTAGGGTTAGGGGTAGGGTTAGGGTTAGCGTTATGGTTGGGTTAGGGATTGGGGTAGGGGTAGGTGTAAGGCTAGAGTCAGGGTTAGTGGTAGGGGTAGGGTTAGGGTTAGGGGTTGGGTTAGGGTTAGGGGTAGGGGTAGGGGTAGGGTTAGGGCTAGGGTTAGGTTATGGGTAGGGGTAGGGTTAGGGTTAGGGTTTAAGGGTTAGGGTTAGGGTTATGGGTAGGGGTAGGGGTAGGGTTAGGTTTAGGGTTAGGGTTAGGGTTAGCGTTATGGGTAGGGTTAGGGTTAGGGTTAGGCTTAGGGTTATTGGTAGGGGTAGGGTAAGTGGTAGGGTTATGGTTATGGTTAGTGTTCGGGTTAGGGTTAGGGGTAGGTGTACAGTTAGGGTTAGGGTTAGGGTTAGAGTTAGCGTTAGGGGTAGGGTTAGGGTTAGGGTTAGGGTCACCGTTAAGGTTAGGGTTAGGATTAGGGTTAGGGGTAGGGGTAGGTTTAGGTTTAGGGTTAGGGGAAGGATTAGTGTT